>JAJLTU010000067.1:0-38702 GCA_030568295.1 Myxozyma neotropica
TTCAACATTGGAATGTACATCCCGACCGTTATCATTTACTCTATGACTGGTTACGCGATGGGATTTGGAGCTTTTTCAGTTATTCTTGCTGGATATATGGATCCCGGTAATGCAGTCACAAACATGATGGTCCGTATGTGGGGATTCAATGTCGATGAGCAGAGTGAAACATTCATCGCTGATCAAAAAATTGCACATTACGCCAAACTTCCTCAGCGCGCGGTATTCAGAGCTCAATTAGTAGGCACTCTAATTCAAACGTTTGCAACGGTTGGTGCTGTCGAAGCTCTATTCAGTACCGTTTCAAATTTTTGCTCTCCTACTCAACCTGATAAATTTGTTTGTCAATTCCCTCGTACTGTTTACTCTGATGCCATTATGTTTGGTGTTATCAATCCTGAACGTGTGCTATCAACTCTGTATCCCGCTTTGAAACATTGTTTTTATATTGGTCCCTTAACTGCTATTCCATTCGCGATTATGAAATTGAAATGGCCGCAAAAAGTTAAGAATATCTTTCCTCCTTTAATTTGGGGTGGTGGTGCATTCTGGGGTTCGACTTATAACTACACATATTATATCGGAGGCTTTTACGCAGCAACTGCCTTTATGTTCTATCTCAGACGTTATTATACTGCATGGTGGACAAAGTACAACTACATTTTAGCATCAGGATTAACAGCTGGCGTAGCGTTTTCTGGTGTTGTTATCTTTTTAGCATTGCAGTACACGCAAACGAGTTTGACATGGTGGGGAAATAATGTTGTTAGTGCAGGTGTTGATTATGCGAGAACTGCTTCGTTGATTGAAATTCCGGAAGAAGGATTTGGATTGCAGGTTGGAGAGTTTCATTAGTGTAGGTTTTTTGTTGATGAGAATATGGATGCGAAAATCTTACTGTTCGAATAACAGTCATTAGAATTTTCGCGATGCGAAAACAAACGGTTTAGGTAATAAGATTGCAAAGCACGTGAACAGAGTAAATTTATGTTTCCCAATTGGGGAATTCTGTTTTATCTACGCCGATGCAGTCTATTTAGTAACGAGAATAGAGTAATTATATAATATTTTTCAAAGTATAAACAAAAAAAAAACTTGAATGACCATAACGAGTTCAACAGTTAATTATGGACATTCTCATTCTCATGAATAGTCTGTGAATCGGCATCAGCTCTCTTGAAGGGCTTTCCAGGATATCTAGGCACCAAAATCTGCAACGCCAAAAATACGAAAATTCCCAAAAATGAAAGTGCAGAAACAACGCTAAAGCCCATGATATATTTAGGACTATCACTTGCAGGAAACAAAAATGCTCCATAAATTGTAGCAGATGTTCCAGCGCCGTTTTGAATTGCTAATGCAACTGCGCGAGCTTCACGTTCCATGTATGCATATGTTGATGATCCGTAGGCTAGAGTGGCGGCTGTTGAAGACCATACTGCAGCGGTCATGAATACGAGGAATACATAACGGACTTTGGTGTTGTATACTGTTGTGACAATAACTGAACAAATTGTCAAGATGATCAGCCAAAACATGTTGAGATAACCTCTATACTGTCGGAAATGGCGATCACCAAAGTATGAAGTGAGCAAATTGAAAACAAAGGCAACGGCGTAAATTGGAACGGTCATGTACTGAACGTGAGAGCCAGTATATCCAAGTGATTGCACCAAAGTCGGATAAAAATATGACATACTCGAAGTACCAGTAATGATGAAATATCCAAGAGTCATAAGCCAAACACGCCAATTAGTAACTGCAAACTTGAGAGCTTCCAAATGCGTCATTTCAGCTTCATTAGGATTGCGGTTAACAATTGAATCATATTCAAGTCTAGTAACCGCAAGCGCACGTTCACGATCATTCAAATAGCGACTATGAGCTGGGAAATCCAGTAAAATAAACGCACTGGCGATTGCCCAACCGACAGTAACAACACCTTCAATAATAAATAACCATCTCCATCCCGCGATCCCATTTCTGCCATCCATACCAGACATAATTGCACCCGCAATTAATCCACCGAAAGCGCCTGCGAGAACAGGAGCAGAGATGTAAATACCAAAGCGCATCGATTGCTCGGACCGCTTGTACCATGAAGAAAACATAAGCAAGACACCAGGAGCAAAACCGGCTTCGAGAATACCGACAACAACGCGGCAACCAAGGAGCTGTTCGTAACTCTGGACTTGGGACATGGCAGCGGTGACGGCTCCCCAGAGACACATAATGAGAGGGAGGAAGATTGATGGGCGGGTGTGCGACAGGATCATACTTAGAGACCAGAGTTAGCGCAAGCAGTAAATAAAGCTCAGGAAAGAGAAAAACGCACTTTGTAGGAATTTCACAGGATACGTAAAAGACAATCATGACGACAAGTACAATGGAGTACTGGCTACTGGACAAGCCCAGGGCTTCTTCCATGCCGGCAACTTTAGCATTTCCGACATTAATACGATCCATATAACTCAAGAAGTACATTAAAAAGATAGTCGGAAGCAGAAATAAATCAATCTTCCAGACAAGCTTTCGCTCTTCTTCGGTGCCAGGTCTGTAGTCGGGGATAGTGAGCGGCAGGTTGAGATTCTCAATTCGCTCGTCGCCGGCCTTGAGGTCTGCGGTAGCTTGCGCGAGAGCGGCGGCTTTCTCGGCATCGACCTGCGTGTCTGAGGATACTCTGGATTCCATGCTGGGTTATGAGAGAGATGGAGAATACAGAGGAGCAGAACAGGTCAGGACAGCAAGTGGACTATATATACGCATGGATGGCGACGGCTCTATCGCCGCCGACATCCAAGCCAAGGCCAGCTCCGAGACCAGGCCCGGACAGAAAGAGTGGGGAATGCAGAAATTTAATAATTAATTTAGACAGCTTTGGCGACACAGTTTAGGCTAGTCGCAGGAGCAAGAGTCAAGGGATAAATCACAGGGCTCGCTCGGATGATCTGGGACCCCGAAAAGTGTCGAAAGTGCGGGGCCCCGGACTTTGTGCCGCGCGGTCCAAATGCCGTGACCATAAATACCAGCTTTTAGTGGCGGGGTCCCGCACTTCGTCTTCGGGTAGGGAGAGCCGCTACTCGGTCCCTCCCTCCCGTTCGTCGAGTGGAGAGCGCAAAGGTCGAGGTTTTGACTATATTTATTTAAAAAAAATAATAAATAACAATAAATATTAATATAATTTGCGAAAAAAAAATAATTCGACTGATAAGCTGCCTCGGCTAAAGCTTGTCCCAAACACCGGTTTCTTGGGCATCGCGATATTCACTTAATTTCAGCTCAATCAAGTAATATTCACACTTCCTTCTTAACTTACATTACAATACGACTGTACATTAACGAAAATCCAACACGCCATCAAGCAAGTAGTAAATAAATGCAAATTTTTACATATTAAAATCATTAGGCCAACTAGGTGGCATTGCGCTCAAGAAATCAAAGTTTTCCAAATCCAAAGGAATTTCCCCAACCGCATCCGACAACGTCAATAGATTCCCCACATTAACTCCATCATGATGCCCTCCAGGTAAAAGAGCAGGTGTGTTGACTCCACTTGTTCCTGGTGGAATCTTTCGGCATCGTGCAAGCATCTCCGTTAACCCTCTAACGATCCTCAGAACCAAATGCCGTTTCGCGCAGGTCGAAGACGAAAATACAGCAATAACTTGATCAATAGTTGAAAATACTCGAGAACGATCAACTTTAATATGCTGCCGATATCTCGTACACACTTTCAATAGAAACACTGCGGCAAATGCATACATTGTATGAAAATAATGTGGAACACCAACCAATCCTGCCTTCAACTCTGGAGATTCCAAGAGCGCCTCCAAAATTCCGAATGCAGTCGAAATTGCTGTAATTGCAAGCTCATGCAGATCTGGGGTAAGCAAGCTACCACCAGGAAGTGAAGAAGGGGATGATGTCGTATCTGGACTCGCCTCACTCTCTGCATAATCCGCAGACGTGCGAAGACCGCGAAATGCATGTGAGCAAATATAAAACTTTGCGAAATGATAATGTACGCGAACTGCTTCACTCGGGAAATTTCCCAACATTTCATTAACTGCAAGTTTTCCTGCCCATCTTCCTGCCCAGCGATCGACTTGAGTATTGAATTCTCGAAGTTGCGGAACTAGCATTTCTGGAATCGGTTGCGTTGTGTCTAATCCATACAATTCCCGAGCGCGCGAAAGAATAAATAACAAATCAATATGTGAAACGCATCTTCGATCTGCATCGGTAGCAAATCTAGACGCCATGTGTTGCTGCCATCGTACAAAATCTCGAGTGACTCCAGAAGGCGGAACTCCTTGCAACACAGAAATCTGTTCGTTACATAAAAAGGTAAAGAGCCATAACTGCGAATGAGTAAATGCATCAGCTGTGTCGCCTTCTCCAATAAGTCCAAGATGATCTCTATGATAGTGTAACGAAATTGCTTTCCGCATAGCAAGTCCTGATAGCATCCATCCTAAATCTGAGAGCCAATACGCTCCCACACAGAATCCGCGAAGGTCTTCAGGTCCAAGTCGCGGTCGAAACATAAGCGAAGCAGTTAACGCCTTCAATTCTCGAATTAACCTCTCGTATGTTTCGCTGCCTGTACTATCATGAAGAGCACCAACCGTGACAACAGATAGAGTCAACATTGTCGAACTTTTTCTTAGACATGAAAAATTTGCATATTTCTTTGCCAAATGTCCAAAAAAATAATAATCTAGTCTTCCAAGATATAAATTCCCATATCGTTCTGCTTCACCCAGGGAGAGCACTCCTCGAGATATAAAATCGTTCTTTTCGACGATTCCTGAATGTGAGATATCGATAACAGCTGAATCGTCACTAGCTAAGAGCGTTGTTGGCTTTTGCACTCGAGTGACTTCATATAAGGATTGAATTGGCGCTGAGGCAACGGATTCTGGCGTTGGAATTATAATATCAAGGTCTTCTTCTGATTCATCTTGCATTTTTGTCGAGCTTGTACCTACCGAAGTCACTGCTGGAGTTGTACTGACTGCTGGAGTACTGGAAACAGCATCCTCGCCCAACTCCTCAGTCGTAATAGGATCCAAAGACATTGCTCCTCTCGCCTCATTAACAGCCCCAAACAATTTTCTAATCAATTTCAAGCTTCTCGCGTTCCATCTCGCTTGTTCCTGGACGATAGCTTGCAACGTCTTGTTCGGTGAACACAGCAGCCCGCGCTCCTTGCATCTCTTGCACGGCGGTCCTCCTCCTTCGGCTTCTGAGGGCATTATACATTTTATCTTTTGCTTCCGACAGGCCGGGCAAGCTTTGGACTTTCGCGTCGTGACTCCAACTAGCTCGACCTCTGAATCCGACTCTTCGCCTGCTGCTGTCACCGCCGCTGCTGCTGCTGCCAGCGACGACACGCCGCTGGCAATATTTGGCGACGTGGAGGTTATCCTGACAAGCTTGATCTCGCGAGCATATCCGTCCTCGTGCGATCTCTTGTTGTTGCCGTTCATTGATGCCAAAGGCCCGCTGTTTCGTAAGCTGGGCAGCGATTATAGTGAGCGTCGGCTACCGCTCCGCGGATTTGATCGCTCCACAATGCGGAGAGCCCCAGGCAGAAAGAGGCAATCCCGGCCAGAAACGCGGGGTCAGAGTCGACGGACCTATCTCCGAACTATTTATTGAACAATCAAAAGTGTATTACATAATGTATTTGTTTTCGCGATTTAATTTTACAAGACCCCATTCACAAGCATTCAACAAAAAATCAATTTCGTAATTAAAAAAGTATTACGTAATGTATTTGTTATCGCAGATTTAATAATACAAGACCCATTCACAATCATTTAAAACACCAATATCTATCATAACAATGTTCATCAAATATCAAATATACCGCGGGAACTTCATCGCCGCTTTCATCTGCCTCAAGGGCTGCTTCCTCCAGAGACCTTTCTCCGCGGTAGGTACAACCTCAAGTTCAATATCTTCTGTAGAAGGCCTTGGTGTAGCAGTTGAAGGCGATGTAGAAGCTTCTGCTTCATTATGATCAGCAGGAGTTTCTTCGTCTCTTGAAGTTCTTCTGATCTCGACATCATGCACATATTTCATTTTCTCTTGATATGAAGAAGGATAAATCCATAATGTCAAAGGCGTGGTAATAAATGTCAAAATAAGTGCCATGACGACAAACATCGTAAATACCCGCTGGCTAAGAATTCCAGCCTGTAGTCCAACATTAAGAACAATGAGTTCAACGAGTCCCTTGCATGACATTAGCGAACCGACTGCGGAAGATTCGCGCCATTGCAATCCATTAAACCTGGCAGCAACAGACGCACCGCCAAACTTGGACACAAAAGCCACGACAATGATCGCAATAGTATATGCCCACGTAATTCCGTCATCCAGCAATCCAAGATTAGTATTCAATCCAGAAAGCACAAAGTAAAGAGGCAAGAAAAGTAGAGTAATGACAACTTCAATCTTGTCAGCAATGGCAGCTCGCAGCTCCTTATCATCAGGAATAACCATTCCAGCTAAGAAAGCACCAAAAATAGCATGAACACCAATGATATCGGTGAGGAATGCAGATGCAACGATTAGCAAGAAAATCAGAAGAATCATGAGCTGCGACGGAGAGTGTTCTTCCAAACTGCCAGTCTTCTTGGCAGCATAGAGCAGGAGTGGTTTGATGACAAAGAAAAGGATAACAGTCCATCCAATTGCAACAAGTAAGATGTATAAAACAATAATGCCACTAGAGGCATTAACGAGGGCGATAGTGAGCGCAAGTAAAATCCATCCAACGATATCGTTCGCAACGCCAGCTGACAAGACCACGATTCCGACGTACGAAGAAAGCAGCTTGAGCTCAGTCAAGATCCGAGCCAGGACAGGGAACGCGGTGATAGACATAGCAACACCAACAAAGAGCGCGTAGATTCCGAAAGACACGTTACCATCGGCTTCGTCTGCGAACTCGTTATACAAGCCGACCGAAACAGCGACGCCAAGACCGAAAGGGATAGCCATTCCCATGAAAGCGACAGTGCTAGCGGTCTTGACGTTCTTCATCACAAGAGACATGTCAAGCTCCAGGCCGACGAGGAAAAGAAAGAAAACAAGTCCAAGATTAGCAACAAGGGTGAGGATTGGCATGGACGCGGTGGGGAAGATTGTGCTCCGGAAGTTGGGGATTCTGGACATGACTGACGGTCCGAGAATGACACCTCCAATAACCTCGGCAATAACTCGAGGTTGCCGCAGATATGCAAGCGGGTACTGCAGCAGTCGACATAGGACGTGGATGATGACGAGCTGGCGAGCGTGTTAGCGCTGTGTTGGGGGGGAAGTCTAGATAGGGACAGAATCACCTGAATAATAAACAAAACAAGGGGATCTGAGGAGTCATATTCCGCGGGGTTTCTCCCGCTGAAGACGCTGGTGGACGTAGCACCGGCCATGGAGGATTATATGGCGAATAGGCCTTGAGTAGCTAGTTGGTAAGAATAGAGGCGGCGGGGGTCAAGCGCAGAAGGAGGTTGGCTTGATATAACCTGGTGGCGGCGTCGCTCGCGTCACCGACGTCGGCGTGTGGCTTTTTCTATGTGCAACTGCGCCGCCGAAGCGAGTTTCACGTTCCGTGCACACGTTTTATTCACACTAATGTCGAATTCTCATCTGATCTGGCTTTTTTTATTTTCTTTTTCATCAATCTTTTTATAATTTCTGCATCTATTGAGGATGGTGAGTTATTATAAATAAGCATTCCCTGTGCCTATATCCAATAAAGACAGCGCAGGAGAAGGCCTCGCGATGAAAATAGTACGCTATTCCGTGAGCAGTAATAAATAAAGAAGACCCCTGGAACGGCTGCGGCCGACGTCATCGACGGCTCCTCCCATCGCCTCCTTTGTTTACATTTGGCTTGGGCCTAGCCTGTGTTTACCATCACACTCGTGATCAGAAGACCCCGGACATTCTTCACCAGCTGACTGAAACCATGTCTCTGGTCGCCTTCGTCGTTACGGTCCGCTCATGTAAACCAGCAGCTTTGAGTATGCAAATACATCTATAAATCAACTTCAATTAATGACAACTCCGGATCCTGCATCATCACCAAGACTTTCTAAACAACAACAACAACAACAACAACAACAATACTATCTATAATTATTTAAAAGTGGATCGCCCTCCTCATCTCCTTCTCCTTCTTCAAATACCTCCTCCACATCAATGCTCTCCGCATCGCTATCGCCCCTTCCATTGGAGTCCACAGTCGCAAGTGTCATTGAATCCACATTATCGACATCCTTCTTCGCAACATAAGCACGATTTCCTTGCTGGTTGATGATCGTAATTTCATCATCAGACGACCCTGTGTCCAAAAGATTGGTGCTGGGAATAAACGACGAAGAGTGCCAGGCTGTTGAGCAGGTGTTGTACAATTCGTCGATTTGTTCCAGTGTCAATCCCTTTGTTTCGTAAACAAAGAAGAACACAAAAATTGAACCAAGTAAGCTTGCGGTGCCCTGTAATATAATGCAATTAACATCATGAACTCACTAACGCAGATGAGAAAAGTGACGATCTTACCCAAATGAAAAACACATTGGTACCCATATTCAAACTTCCCGGGGCGTCATCAACCAAAAACGGAGTAGTAATCGAAATCAGAAAATTGAAAACATAATCACAACCAATCGACAGAGAAAGGCTTTTAGCTCTCGTTCTCAACGGAAATGTTTCTCCCATTACAACAAGTAATGGCGGCCCTGCTCCACATGATTCAACCGCGATATAAAGAATCGTAAAGCTAACTAGCGTAAGCTTTGCAATATTCGAATCTCTTCCAAATATAAGTCCTGTAACGGCAATGAAATATTGCGTTGCAAAACATCCAAATAATCCAACGACTAAAAATGGCCTTCTACCTAGTCTTTCAACAAGATAGAGGGAAGGAAGAGTCATGCAAAAACTAACAAGATTAGTCGCAACCGAAACAACAAAAGAATTTGTAATTCCAGCTTGAGAAAAAAAATCAGTTCCAAAATATTTTATGAAATTAACTCCAACAAGTTGACTCATTGCTCCTGCAACAAGTCCAATCATCATCCTATATCTTTGACGATTTTCTTTTCCAAAGCAATCTATTAATTTAACATTGCTTAACGACCGTTCAAGTTCAACTGCTGCCTCAATTTCAGCAAGTTCAACTGATATTGAAATATGATCTTCATCGTGATGGCGAATTATTGCAAGCGCTTTTCTTGCCATTTCAATCTTTCCTTGCTTTACTAAAAATCTTGGTGATTCCGGAAGAAATATAAAGCCGATAACAAGAATCGACGACCATAAAAATTGCAAATAGATAGGAATCAAATATGATGACTTTCCATCTCGACCTTTAGATCCATTATCAACTAATGAAGCTATCAAAACTCCTAACGTCTTTGCTGTATGATAACCTGCTGTGATTGCTCCACGTAGATGTTTGGGTGCGATTTCAGCTTGGTATAATGGACCTAGAGAAGAAACAGATCCAACTCCAACTCCAGCAACAAATCGACCTATAACTACAATTAGTACTGACAATGTCATATATATAGAAAACAACACTCACCCAGCGCAAACAACTCAATACTAACTCTCGCCACCTGCATAGAAACGCCTAGCATAAATACCAAACAAGCCAAAATTAACCCTTTCCGTCTTCCTTTCCTATCAGCTAACATTCCAGTCGAAAAAGCTCCTGAAAATAATCCAGCAGCTAAAATAGACACAACCAGTGACTTCCGCGCACTTGGAAGATAGAAACTCCCTAAATGAACAGGATCGGGTTCTCCGTAATCTTGTTTGAACGTATCCATTGCTAAGATACCTGCGATAATGCCAGTATCATAACCATAAAGAATTCCTCCAACTGTAGTGAAGGCGCCGATGAGGACTGAAGGGCCTATTGAGCCCCGTTCGAAGAATGGTGCCATTTCTGAGATTGTCTAGTTACAGGAGGAGATACTACTCGCCAACAAATTGTCTTCTAGTTTCTCCTCTAGAATAAATTCAAATCACTAAAGAAAGAAGATAAAGAAAGAAATTACTAAAAGAGAAAAAAAAAATAGGCACCAAGCCCTTGAGCGGTACGCAGATGATGTTGAAGCTGAGTCGGATAAACGAAAAGCGAAATAATATGCTTATCTGCAGCGACTGAGCACGTCAAAGCTGTGCACAGCCAACTCCCCGCAAAGTTATCTGTCAATTCCGAGTTCCCGATATCTCGATTGCTGTAGTTGCTGCACTTCTACTGGGTCTCTGCTACACAGTCGCATCGACTAGAAAGGAGTGACTATAAATTGAAATTATTCTAATTTATTTATAGTATCTATTAACTTTCAAACATTACTGGATTTTTTCTCAATATATTCATCAACAAAGCACAGATTTATAGTCTGTGCGTCGTCGGACTTAACTCTTCACTTCACCTCAGCTTCATAACTCGCTATATCTACGTTCACTTGGAATAATATTCACAATTAGAACATTTTAAAATATTTAAATATTTAATTTGAGTTTTAGCCAGTATATTCATGGCGCTGCAGAGGATGTCATCAGCTCAAGAAGATTTAATGTCGAGAATAATATAACAGCAGTTGAATTCGTAATCGATACCGAAAAATATAAACATTGATCTATAGAAGGTGCTTCAAGATATAAGATATGAAAATGAATTAAGAAAACCACACTACGCGTATGTCAAATTAAAAGTAGATCAGGAATCGATTTGCATGCATATTTGACAATAGAAAAAAAAACAGCAAAACCTTATTGATCTGGATCCGAATAATCATTTCCATTCACATTAGTGAAACAAAAAACCAAAAAAAACCAAAAAAACCACAAGAAGGAAAGTAAGAATATAAATTGTGCAAATGTAATGCAAAAGTAAAAGGAAAGAAAATGAGCGACGTGATGATATGATATGTAAAGCAAATAGAAAAAAAACACCTCAACAATGATCCAAACAGACAGAAGAGAATATACAAAAAATTTATAAACGACTTTGACATATGAGCAGAATGCAAAGAAGAATCATTTAATAAAACACACACAAATAAAAATATTAATCTATAATATGTATAACTTCTAAACCAACAACTTCCTCTGCGAAAAAAAAATAAACGCGCTTCATCCTAATGCAAGTAAAGGTGAAAAGATGAGAGAAATCAGCCGCCCTTCTAAATATAAGTTTGAGTTTAGAACAGAATTACTAAAACGCCACCTACACCGCCGCAAACGATGGTAAGCATGGCCAAGAAGACAATAATCTGATGCATAGCGCCAGGAACATTACGTCTCCAAAGATAAGCAGTTACACCAGCAAACGCAATCATTTCAGCAAATACTAATCCAATAGAAGCTAGCAATGAAACGTAAACTGGTGCTGTGGAATGTTGATCGCCAAAGATAATACCATCCAAAATGCCGACTAGGATAAGAGAGATACTGAATGACACTGCATAAAACATTGTAAGCGCTTTATCAAATGATTCTGCGTCTTGGGATACAAGTCTTGATGATGAACTGCTACCGGACTCGAGATCAACTGCTGGCGATGAGAAAATCGTAGAGACGACAGTATCTGATTGATCTTCAAAAGTCTGCAATAATCCTTCTCTTTCAGCAGCAAGAGCAGCACGACGTGAGGGAGAGTCTTCACCTATTTCACTGCTAATGGACTGAACCTTCTTCGACACGCGACTCCAAATGCTATGAGACCAATCAGATAGCTTATTCAGAGTACCAGAGTCACTAGTAGAATTAACATCAACATAAAATGTAGCCTCATCATCTTCTTCAGGATGGTCAAACTCATTCCAGTATCGACCTTCAACATTCTCTTGATGAACAATAGTCAATCGACGAGCAGGAAGTCCACCCTGACGACCACGGCGACCACGTCCCATTCGCGCGATTTCAGCAATTTCAGGCGGAGGCGCTCCCTTACGACTAGGAGCAGCAGCGGGAGATGGAGATACAGCACGTTTATGACCTGAGAAAATTGATGAAA
Source organism: Myxozyma neotropica (assembly GCA_030568295.1). Taxonomy (NCBI): domain Eukaryota; kingdom Fungi; phylum Ascomycota; class Lipomycetes; order Lipomycetales; family Lipomycetaceae; genus Myxozyma; species Myxozyma neotropica. The sequence continues at coordinate 12,050 of JAJLTU010000067.1, forward strand.
TAATCGAAGAGGTACGCTGACCTGCTCTTGCAACTGAACTTCTTCGGAACCCGCCGACTGAGGTATTCGCGACGGTAATTGGCATGTTTTCAGGAGGAGTTTCGACACTGCTATTTCCTTCGACTGTCGTGGCGGATGATGAAGAAGACGATGAAGCCGCGGCATGGACTTCGGTTCTTGAAGAAGAGTGCCGAGACTTTAAGCGTGGACGGTTTGCCTGTTGCTTTGGGATCTTGTGAATGTCTTCGACAAGTAAACAAAGCCAATTAGGCTGTTGCTGAGATAATCCAAGCATACTAGTAGCATGAGAAAAGTAATTGAATCCAGGAACTTCATAAACTGTATGCGATGATTTCAAATCATAGATCCACTTGGGCTCCGATCCCTGCCATCGAACTTCTAGGACAGAGTATGGAAATGAAGCATAGTCATGAGGAGTACCGATATCAGTCCATCCAGAAGCAGTTTCTACCCGGCGATACCTGATGTGACTATCAAGAGAAGCCCATACAGTAGTACCACTAGTTCCAATTTGCTCATAACGAACACGATTCGCACCAATAACGACAGATGGTTTTGCATAGTTTTTCTTAACCCAAGCAACAACAGACTTTCCAATACTATCAAGCTGTTGCATTTCTTGAGGACTAGCAGACGAGCTAACTATGCTTTCAATATATTTCCTTTTGCCAATCAGAGTTGCGCCACCTGGAGTGCAAAAGACGGCTTCAGCCCCTTCAATATCGACATCGGTAACGATTCTCGAGACTTCGTCATGAAACTTCTTTGGAGCTGTGATATTATCAAGAGCGTTGTCAGAGTTGAGAAAGACGATTCTAGAATCCGACTCAACACCATATTCAACGGTCTGCAAGATATTTCTACGGAAAAAAGACTCAGTTGGCATGATAGAAAGGTATTTAAGCAAGTACACCTCTAATTCGGCAAAGTTATCTTCATGAACCCAGAACGAGACTGAATTAGATGCCATAGTACTCGAAGTTTCAAAGTCGAGATCTCCCACAGTAGAGTGAGATTGTGAGAAGAATCTCAGAGAGGACTGGAAATAGCGACGAACAGCGTCATAGAGAAACGAGAGTTCGACAATGAGAGGTGTGAAGTCGCGTTTGGCAAAACATTTTGAGTTTTCGAAGAGAACGGAAAAACGAGACGAGAGTGAGGAGGTGTGAGAGCGTTTGTTGTACGCCTTGACGAGTTTGCGAAAGGCTATAAAAGGTTAACAGAGTGTAGAAGACGAAATAGAGAGAAAAGAAAAAGACAGACCTATTTTGTGAGAACTAACAAAGCGGGCAAGACACTGGAGTTCTTGGTATATCCTACAGTGTCTGCGTTAGCACGTACGCACATAAGCAAGGGCAAACAAGAGAAGGCAAGCAAGGCATACGATTCCATTTCAGATTCGATCTTCAAGATTGGTCGCTGACGTTGGGCGTTTGATGCAGGATAGGTGCGAGCGGCATCTTGCTTTGAAATATCTTCGAGAGCCTTGTTGCAGTTCCGAATTCGACGATCGAGTTCACCGGTCTTTGATCGCACAAAGATGTTGACCTGGGGAGATTAGCTTGAGGAAAATGCGACAACAGATAAAAAAATACATACACGACCTATTTGCTCAGAGAGAGCAGCGTAAATGACATCTTCGCCCGCAACGGCGACACCAGAAACGACAGTGTTTTTGATGAGTTCCTTGAATTCGTCGTAATCGACGGAGTAGGCCTTCCACTCGGGGACCGCGTATTGGGCAAGCACATAGCCGTAGCGCATCGCTCAAGCAGAATAATAAGAGCTGGTAGAGGTAGAGGATGATAGTAGAGAACAGTAGTAGTCGGTGAGGTTAGGTGGATGGGTGTGAAGTTGCGGTGGAAATGGGCACAGTCTCGACAAGCTCGATGAACCGCGCCATGTACCTTAAACCGGAACCAGGTCAGATTGAACCGCGTGAAGATTTTGTTGCTTGTGATAGGCAGCTCTAGCATTATAAATAGAGTAATGTTATATATAATGTAGCACCATATGATAATGTTATAATACATCCAAAGCAATTTTATTCTGTCGCTATCACTATTATAGCAATATATTTATTCTCATACGATGGAAGCGCTGCAATAGCAATAACAACAAACCACTACAACCCGGTTCAAAACCTCGCGAAGCCACAGTCGTCCGTGCTCAACTACCGCTTTAGGAGAAGGAAAGCTCTGGGCTAGTCCTAATCGGGCTCTCCACTTCGATGCTCCTGTTGCTGGCCGTGGATAAGTCTCGCAGACGTAAGAGTACTTCTGCTTCGACGTTATGTGGTCTATATGCACATATACATAGATTTGGCCTACATAGAGCATTGCTCATAGCCAGGACACGCGCTTCAATGTTTGTCAGATTGGGTCTCGACCGCGCCGCTGACTTTGAGGCACAGTCTCCTCCTCGGGGACGACCAATGAGCGTCGAGCCGAATGACCACTGCGTTGTAATATGGCGTTGGCTAGAATGAGCTTAAATCGTGTCTGCCGGTACCTGCTTGCAGTGCGCGAGAGGACTAGACGAGACTGCTGCAAGATATGCGGAGGGTTTCGACGGCAGTAGCGAACTAGGACAGGTGCCGTTATCAGATAGATATCTCTGCTGAGCTTTGAGAAACAGAATCAAGATGAAGTAAAATGCTTTGTGTATTCGCTTCGCATCTTACTAACATTTCCATAGCAACGCCACCAATTTTACTGCACGATGATGCAGCGCCTTGTTTACACGAGTTAATATCAGCCAAGCAACTGCAACAACGACAACCAGATCTACTTCCGAATATTGTTATCTGAGCTAGTTTACTATACAGTTTTTACTCCTGATTTCAAGGATCTTGGTTCTATGCAAGTCTGAATCTTGATGGTAGCAACTGTTCCCGCAGTACATTTAGGTTCAGCGCTATTAGTCGCGCTTATCTACAGCGATGGGTCGGTTTGCGCAACGAGTCATCCCTCGTGCTAGCCGTAATTTGCGCTTTTTCGTACGACGCGGATGCCGAAGCTATATTAAGATTGGTTTGCGTTCTTTTGTTATCTTGTTGCGAGTTCGACGTAGCTGCCACTCGGTGGTAGATATGTATGCCTCACCGCGGCCGGCAAGATGGGCGATTGTGGACCTGTCGGACTGTGATTCGCCGCTACAAATTTTCACGGCGAGATTCCCATATTATGCTATCCACCTCAGTTTCCGTATTAATAACACGCACACGTATTGCTGCGCCTGGTAATTATAGTTGTCATGCGACGCTGGATTCCTCAGGATCATAGCTAGAAGTGAATGCGGAGTCGATATGAACGAGAAAAGCCTGGCAAGTTTCGTCCCGATGTGAATCAGCGTTTAAAGATCTAAGCTATCAGATGTCATTATGTAAGGCAACTATTCCTACCCTAAACTTGGGCTGTTGCCGAGCAAAGTATTTCACTAAGCGATTAGTAAGTATACCATGTGCGCCTATTCATGGCGGGACCTCGATCTCGATAAAGCACCATTACAAGTTGCCTGGACCTGCTTACTGTTTATGTCTGGTGGTATTGACCCCATTAATGATTATTTGACAGAATAAACTGCCTCTTCTAGCACTTATTCTGATAATTGACATGCCACTGGACATTCCTTACGAATTTCATGAATGCGCAGCCAAAAAATATCAAATTATCAAGTACTTTACATTAGCAGTTAATGAGTAGTATTAAGTGAGTCCGCGGTCCCAGCAACCACCGGATCTGCCTCCTTCTCACGCGGATCATCGCTCAATAACTTATCGTACTCCTGCGGCCCATCAGTCGCATTTCCATTGGTTTTGTTCTCACGAATAGCTGCTAATCTCCTTGCTTCGTTATGAATATCAGCGGCTGTCTTACTAGCATCCGCATAAAACTTTCGGACTTGAGTTCCTGCTTGATTATCAAGTGCTCTTTCGAAATATTTCTGCATCGTATTATGGGTTTGCTGAATATGTTCGCGAATACTGTATTTCGTATCTGCAGCTTGGGCGGTTGATGTCGCGCGCTCGGTGATATTATACTTCGTATCAACATCCGACAAAAACTTCGAGAATCGCGCGGAGATGCCGTGCTTCTGATCAAGTTCTGTTGCACGCTGAATCGCCTTGTCACTAAGAACATATCCATGGCTGATCAGCTCTGCCAAAACAGCAGATTTAGGCTTTGCTTCTTGCGCTACATCCTCCTGTTCTGATCTTCCTTGCATTTCAGCCACCTCTGCAAGTTCAGACTCGCTTGCAGGATTCATATCCTTATCGATTATAACCTTCGTTGGTCCAAGAGGTGTATCAGTTAACAAAAGCGCAGTCTTAGCAGCTTCTTCTTCAAAGAACTTGACGCGAGCAGTCTGGGATTTTTCGCCTTCTTGAGCTACTGCATCGATAATTTGAACAGATTGAATCTTGCCGCAGAAAGAAAAGAAATCTTCAAGTTGATTCCTCGTGACCTCAGTCGAGATGTTTGAAACAAGAACAGAAGTTGTCGACATATTTGCAGTTCAATTGCACAGAGAGAAATATAGACGGAATTGGGAGATTTATGTGGAATTAGGATCGATGACGATCTTCGTCTTTATAAATGCGAGGTCGACGTCATCGACTCGTCACACTGCCTTGCGCACGCGCGTCGGCTAACTTATATTGATCAAGGCTGCTGCGAATTGCTTTCAGATGGTGCTCATTGGTTATGCTGTATTTTTTATTTAATGAATAGCTTTTGCTGACAATCTCTGACGCAAGTATCGCAATGTAGTAAGCTCATCATGCAGGACGGACCTGAAGCATGAACTATTGACAGAGAAGACTTGATTGAGGCTAAACTCTAATATAAATTGGCATATATGGGGCTTGTACCATAACTGTAAACAACAGCTCAATCATCGCGAACTGTAGATGGCAATACAGCGCTCCTTCCGCAAGCATGCCTTACAAATTCCCCTCTTCTGATCTAGAACCTCTGTATGAATATACACAATCAATCCTCGGTCAGCCAGCCGTATCGCGCTTGGGATGGTCAATCTATGCTTCCAAAAAGCCAATCATGAACGCAGACGAGATCGATCGAGCAACAGCACGTTTGAATATCCCAATGCCGGAGATGATCTTTGGCAAAAATCATGTAATTATTCAACATGATCAAAGTTGCTGGAGTTTAGGATTCAATGCTGTGGACGCCTTGGATTTGGTGGTTAAACATGGAAATCCAGAAGGTGGACTTGTGAAAGTTGCTTATTCGGAAGCATGGATGAATGACAAGTATGTTCAGTATGGCCCCTTTGATATGACCAATTGCTAATCAGGCTCTACTTGGGTTATAGAAAGAAAGCAAGCGATGAAGTGCATGAAGTAGTCAGACCCTTTGACTGGACATACACAACCTCCTACCGCGGTACCCCAGGTCCCAACGCTTTCTTCGAACCAACCACCACCTCAATCCCACTCGACAGACTTCGACGTCCCGATCCAATTCTTTTCTTTGAAGACGTCGTTCTTTTTGAAGACGAATTAGGCGACAATGGCATTGCTATGTGTAACGTTAAAGTTAGAGTAATGGAGGAGCGATTACTCTTACTTTGTAGGTTTTTTATGCGCGTTGATGATGTCTTATTTCGAATACGCGATACGAGATTATTTGTCGAATTTGCAGATAATACGGTATTACGAGAGTACACTGTCAAAGAAGATTCTTACGCAAACATAAGACGAAAGATTCCGAGCACGGCAAGAGATTCAGGATCGTTCTTACGGGATGCAAATTGGATTGCTGAGAGATTACCAATTGTCGAAACGGCTACAGAGATATCATCTATACCTACTAGTTGAAATCGAAAATCATAGACTGAAAAGTTAAAATCTAAGATAAACATTTACAATCTATATTACACACAACTAAATTCAATAGGAAAACATCAAGAATAATTCTTAAGTACGACTTCAGCAGCAATCAAATCTTCCGCTCGAGCATCCTTTATACTAACTATCTTTCGCAATTGTTTCCGAGCCATATCTTGTACCATTTCGTAAAGCTTGACATCAGCTGTAGGCTTGCTTTGTTGCAAAATACGAGTACTTCCCTAAATTCCACTAGTTAGGTTCATTATTCTCAATTAAAAAAAAAGAGGAAACGTACTACTAAAACACCGACCCATCCACGAACATAATCATCACATAATTCAACTGATCTTAAAAAGAACTTTACTGCTTCAATAAGTTTCTCCTCCGCCGACGAAGGTGATCCGAGTGCCTGCAGATTTGCTGCAAATTTCAGCGTCGTTTCTCCAACCAAGGCATTGATGTTATACGCAAGTGGAAACAAAAGCAAAACTTCATGTAAAGCAAATAATGCTTGAGAGTACATTCCAGCTTCAATATACGCATGTCCCAACTCTGACCATGACTCTGCATCAGACGGAACATGATCGACCAACTTCAACAGTTCATTAACATACTGTACATTTATAGCTGACGAAGCAGCGGTAGCAGTAGTCTTTAGAATCGCAATCCGTCTTTTCCAAAGACCAATCTCAGTCTCATTTCTAGAATCAATGAATTCAAGAGCTTTAGCTAAAGTCTCTGTAGCTTCGATATTAAGCGCTTGCAGAAGAGCAACTCTAGGGGACTCGCTTCCAAAACGATCAGCAAGAGTAGTCAAAAGAGTTGATGCTTCAACGTCATGAGATGTCAATAATGCCAAATAAAAATGTAACTCGAAAACCGAAAATAAATCGCCAGAATCAAGTTTCCGTGCTGCGGCACCGGATGTAATGAATTTATAGGATCGATCGTAAAGTGATGATAACTCTGAAGGTGTCATCGAAACAAACGCGGACGTCTTGTGCGCGGCTCGGAGAACCTCAATAGTGTCTGTCATTTTGTATCTTTACTTTGCAATAATAAATATCAAAGTCGTTGGGGATTGCTTCTGCAGGATAACTTCGACGTCTCCGAGGGCTCTGCGACTAACCATGGAGCTTGAAATCCAATACCCTTACCCAGAACAGAGGCGATTTAAAATTAAGTATAGCGCAGCGGACGGGTTGCGTAAAGGCGCAATCAGTCAACAAACTCCTCGGTTACTCTTCAACAGCAAATAACAGATTCCGATTTGCTACTAGATTTACAAGGGAACCTGAAGTTGAAAAATATGAAATAAGATGATTATATGATAGTCAACTCCAAGAAGCAAATATTAAACTAACTAGACAATGTGGCTGACTTTGTGCGGCAATTCGCCCGCTCAAGAGCGTAACGATCAGCAATCATGGACACCATCTCCACGTCCACTAACTCGATATGCTGCGGACGATAAAGAATCTACTTCAGGATCGGTAATCTACAGAGTTGTCTCATTTGAAAATATATTACCATCTCTTGTTCTGACAGGTGCGGTCTGTGGATCAGCAATCTTCTACACGCGCTACCTACGCCGTTACAGCACAGCGCTGGATATCCCAACATCAGTGTACCGCTCCCAAGGAAAGATTCGAGGTAGAGTAGTTAGTGTTGGTGATGCGGATAACTTCCGTGTATATCATACTCCTGGTGGAGTTTTTGCTGGATGGGGATGGATTCGGGAAATTCCATATCAACATATTTGGAAGAACCCCAAGCAACAAACACGATACTCATCTAGCAAAGATAGAGCGAAGATAAAAGGATTATATTCTCCTTTGCGCACAGGGCAAAAGCGACGAAGTAATACCAATACCAAAATGCAGCAGAATCATGGGTTGTCATTATGCAAACGCATTTTTAGCAGCAAAAGCGAACACCGACCCGTAAAGTCCCCTCAACCAAAACTCTCAAGCGAAACAATTCATATCAGACTCTGTGGCATAGATGCTCCGGAATCAGCTTCATTTGGTCATCCCGCTCAAGCATATAGCGCAGAAGCAAAAACGTGGCTTACAGACCATGTTTTGGGGAAGAGAGTTACTGTTCGTCTTGATTTACTTGATCAATATCAACGTGGAGTTGGTAAAGCAACAGTTTGGACTTGGTTAGGACCTAGAGATGTGTCGGCTGAGATGTTAAAGGCGGGATGGGCTTTGGTTTATGAAAGTCAGAAGAATGCTTTCTTTGGAACTACTCGTGAAGAATACGATTTGTTAGAGCAAGATGCCAGGAGGAGAAGAGTGGGCATGTGGAAGAGTAAAGAAATATTAGAGACTCCAAGCCAGTATAAGCATCGAATGAAATCAGGAGGATAGCAGTGGATAGTTACATTAATTGCATTGGCATTCGAATGCATCGGGAATCAAAGACCTCAACTACTGTATCGAGCCGTAGTCACAGGACTTTCGTCACAGGGAGCTTCGTCATTGGGATTTTCCCGAAAGCGAAGAATACTATAACAGCACAGTCATGAACTTGCATATCATACTACTAAATGCCAGTACAACAACTCAATAAAGTTTTGCCTATCAATCTCGGTGACGTGAAAAATCGGGGGTTTGCTTACGGCAGTCTGAGAAGTTCACGTGACGAGCAGTAGCCGCTGCTGTGGCGGCGGGCAGTATCCGCGGCGGGAACCTCCGTTAAAGACCGTCGTTAGCATTTCTCACTCATTCTTCAAGTTCTTTTTACCTTCTATCTGTCATCAGCGCAGTCAATTGCAATGCCGCTGCCGTATAGATCATTTGCCGAGCTTCCAGACTACGATTCGCTGCCGAACAAGAATCGATTTTGGGTCTGGGGACCTCCCGGATCTCATGAAGAAGGTATGGGAATGATGAACTTGCTCACGCCCGAACACGTAGCGACCGTGGTTGCTCCTGAGATTAAGACTGGTGAGAGGTGTGGATTGGGATGGGAGTTTCATAAATTAGAGAATCCGCCATTTGGACGGGTTCCATATCAGATGAAAGTTATTCCTATTGCGTATGTTAAACTTGATGATTAGACTATTGAAGAGCGCAAGTAGTAACAAATGTGTAATTAACTAGACACGAAGCTTTCGACGACCAATACACTTTTAACCCTCAGCAATCTTCTCAATGGGATGGGTTTCGACACCATTCGCAGCCGGTTGCTCATTCTCACGATCCCGCTGATGCTGCAAAAGTTGCAGCCGGCGGTGAGGATTGTGTGTGGTACGGCGGCACGACTCGAGAGGAGATTAGCAGTTTAATGAACCCTCGAATTGGAATTCAGCATTGGGCTCAGGAGGGTATTGTCGCTCGTGGTATTTTGCTTGATTATGCTACATGGGCGAAGGAAGTTAAGGGAATTACGTATTCATCTTTTTCGATGCACGAAATTAGGCTCACGGAGCTGAGGGAGGTCATGGAGTACTACAATGTTGAGAGTAAGTCGGGTGATATTTTATTTGTTAGAATTGGACTGATTGAGGAGTGGAATAACTACACGAAGGAGGAGAAAGAGGCATACGAAACTGCTGAGGGGCCTATGCACGCTGGACTTGAGGAGACTGAAGACGTTTTACGCTGGTTGTGGAACTCTCACTTTGTCGCAGTAGCTTCAGATGCGGTCAGTTGGGAAATCTTTCCTCCTCAGTCCGAGGAGTTCAACCAACATCATCACTTACTGGCTGGCTGGGGTGTGCCTATCGGTGAGATGTTTGATCTCGACGCGCTGGCGGCTTTGTGCAGGAAACTGAAGCGGTACTCGTTTTTTGTGAGCAGCGTGCCGTTCAATGCGGTGGGAGCAGTGTCGTCACCGCCTAATGCAGTTGCTATTTTTTAGCTTGCGGTAATGTTGGATTGTCAAGAATGAATTAAAAAAACACCAGCGCGTTTATCGATCAATCCAGCTTCATGTAAACATTCAAGCCGCAGGTTATGCATAACCGCGCCTCGCGCACGCAGCCGACACGCGCCAGAGTACGTATATCATTGCGTTCCTTCACTACCCAATAGCATTCAGTTCTCTCCACAGCACAGGATAAGGAGCGAGTGGAACTGGACCCGAGTGGAGTGATATTTTGATCTGCCGCATTGGACAGGCGTGATGATGCCGGTGGAGCTACGGCTATTTGTGCGGGGGAGCAGCAGGAGAGTGCAAGAAATAGAGTTCAGGGGCTGGCAGAATAGAGTACGGACATAGCCGTCGCTGGCCATTTGACGCTCCTCGACTGCGACAGAGCCGGTGTCGAAAAGATGTACTTAAGGCCTGCGGTCCTGAGTTGCGCATTTTGCTGCTCATCTTACTTCACATTCATCCTCATCTCTTGAGTCATACACCATGGTAGCTCCTTCCTACATCTCCGTCAAGGACGCCTCCCTGCCTAGGGACCTGCTCACCGCCGCTGAGATCGATGATCCCGCGACTGCGCTAAAGATAGGTCAGGACTGGGTTGCCGCCTTTGACAAGGCCATCACTTCTGCCGATGCAACCGCGTTTGACAACTTGTTCTGCGACGAGGCCTATTGGCGCGATCTCATCGCCTTCACTAACGACTACAGAGGAATTGCAAAGCCAAATATCTTCCAGGCTGCTTCCGACACCCTTGCAAAGGCTAAGGGCTTCAATGCTGTCCTCACCACCAAACCGTCTGCTCCCTTTGGTGTCCGCGCCTTCCGCGGTCATTCGTTCATCAACGTCAAGTTCACCTTCACCACTGCTCTTGGACCTGCCTACGGTATGGCGCGCATCGTCAAGGTCCCATCCGGTCAGTACAAGGCCTTCGTCGGATTTACCTGCATCGACGGTGTCCATGGTCACCCTGAGCAGGCTGCTCCTACCCGTGAGGAAGGCGGCCACAACTCTGAGCTTTCTTACGCCGAGATCCGTCGCCGCGAGATTGAGAACCCCGAGCCTTCTGTTCTTATCGTCGGTGCCGGCCACAACGGTCTCGATACTGCTGCCCGTCTCAAGGCTTACGGCGTCAATTCGCTTATTATCGACAAGAATGAGCGTGTTGGCGACAACTGGCGATCTCGCTATGCTTCCCTTACTCTTCACGACTCGCTTTGGGGTGCCAACTTGCCTTACATGACATTCCCTACTTGCTACCCCAAGTACCTCTCTGCCGGTATGCTCGCTGACTGGCTTGAGGTCTACTCTATTGCTCTTGGTCTCAACATCTGGATGAAGACCCAGGTTCTCCCCGAGGACACTATATACGACCCCGTTACCGGCCTCTGGTCTGTCACTGTCTTGCGCGGCGGCACTACTCCTTACCAGTTCAAGGTCTCTCATATCGTCATGGCCACCGGTCTCGGAGGTGGCAAAGCCAAGCTGCCTCCTCCGTTTCCCGGGCAGGAGAAGTTCAAGAAGACCATCACTCACTCTTTCTTCCACAAATCTGGTGCACTTTACAAGGGCAAGAAGGCTCTTGTTGTTGGCACTGGCTCGTCTGGTCACGACATCGCGTTTGACTTTTATAACAACGGCGCGGACTGCACTCTTCTGCAGCGCTCGCCGACTTACATCATGACGCTCGAGAACGGTATTGAGTATCTCAACAAAGGTGCTTACGAGGACGACGGCCCCCCCCTCCAGCAGTCAGACGAGATGGGCGAGACTATTCCCAAGTCCATCGCCAAGGTTTATTTCCAGCATATTATTCCCAAGATTGCCGATATGGACAAGGATCTTCTTGCTCGTCTTAACGGGGTTGGCTTCAAGACTTGGCTCGGACCTGATAACTCTGGTTTCATGTTCCTTTCTATGGAGAAGAATGGTGGATACTACTTTGACTCTGGCGCTTGCGAGCATATTGCAAATGGTGATATCAAGATCAAGGGCGCCGAGATTGACTATTTCACCGAGGACAAGGTTTTCTTCAAAGATGGAACTTCCATGGAACCCGAAATTATTGTACTCGCTACCGGCGTCACTGGATTCCGGGAGTCCGTCGCCGAGACTCTCGGTGAGAAGGCTACGAACAGTTTGAAGCAGGTCTGGGGTTTGGACGAGGAGACTGAACTTAACTCCTGCTTCCGTGACTGCGGTGTTCCTCATGTTTACTTTATGGTGGGTGCTTTGCCTTTAGCTAGATTTAACTCTAAGATTGTCGCTATTCAGATTGTTGCTGAGCAAGCTGGCGTCTTTGGTGAGAGGTACTCTATCGAGAAGCAGAAGTCGGTCTCTGCTTAAATTTTGCTAGTTTTTGATTTCGTGCTTCGGTTCATAATCGAGTTTTGTATTCTGATTTATACAATCAACCTGCTCTGTAGACAAATCGCTCATATATTCAATATTCAATCAAAGTCATATATTCAATCGATATTTTAACACAATTATAATTAAATAGAAATAAAGTACTATTAATCATTTTTTGTTGCCGTACAGCATGATTTTCAATTTACGACGACAATGTAGTCTCTGTACGTCTCTGTACGTAACCCTATGACGAAAACCCTATGACGAAGTCCTACATAAACTCCATTCACCCAAGCCAAACACAACGGCAAGAAACAAAGATACAAAATCTGGCATGAATCACTCAGAAGGGATTTATTGATATCAAAAGAGGTAGCAAATTTACAATATGACAAATCCAAGTATTAATATTGAGCTTTTCCGTACTCGAAAGTCTTCAAAGGCATACTTCCATGCCAAAGCCCAAGATCAATGACAAAGAACAATAAACCTTTGCGAAATCCATAAATTACTGTCGATCGCGCATGCTGAGATTAGACTATCACGAATATACTTATCAAGTGATGCTTTAAAAGCCGTGCAGACGTCTTGTTCACGAGTAAATGATGCAGCTGTTCGAATAGCTGATTCATAGGCATAAGATGCGGATTTCTCGTATGCCTTTCCTTGCCTTTTCAGCAAATAGCGCAAGAATATGAAATCTAAAATAACTACATCCGACAAGTAGGGGTATACAAGCAGTACAAGCAGGGCCAAGGTTCAAACCGAAGGAAATATCAAGAATAACGCCAGTAATGCCAGTAACAGCCCAGTTCAAAATCCTAAGCCTTCAACGCTTGAGCATCAGTCGAGAGTGGCTGTACGTGTCCCAATTGTGTTTTTGTCGCTATTAGAAAAAGCTGATATTTTGACAAAACATTTCTCGCAAACTCGGGAATCGAATACGACGAATGAGACGTTGAGAACATATGCGAAAAGGCTCTAGCAGACGAATAAGAAAGATGCTCAACGCACGCTAGCATGAAGAGCAAACTTGCCAAGAGACGGATTTGAGATTTTATGTAGTCGTATTCTGAAGGAGTAAATTGAAGCATCGACGCATTTGTCGAAGAAGGCAGCTTAGGTTGGATAACAGAAGCTGTTGATGACTACGAAGAAGATACCATGGAACGTATATTTGATCTCAGATCACTTCAAATTGAAGACCTAGATTGCACTTAGCATCTAAAGTGAATGTAAAAGTAGAACGTACCATTTTAGTCAGAGGCCGTGCAAAGTATTTGCCTGTACATAAATCAAACGGTTTAGCTTTGGCAGTTATAATCGAATCTTGAGTCTTCAGACGAGTCATATCCAAATTCGAATACCTTCATGCATTTACGATTCGCCTCTCACGAATTCTTTATTGCTCTCGTCAACCAAACCTTTAAAATTTCTCTATTTCCTGGGTTTCGACGATTCTTGCGTAGTCGATTGAGCAACCCATTCTGAACTCTCATTTGAACAATTGCATCTTTCGACATGACGGCAATTAGGTGTGCGCCATTGATAATTGAAAGTCTGTGAGCAGTAACAATTGTTATTCTGTCTTTTGCAGAGAGATCAACTACATGTTGGACAATGCCACCTTAACTCTTTGTATCAAACGTACGAGAAGAAAAATCTTGGGATTGTCGACGATAGCATGAGCGATAGCAATTCTCTCCTTTTGACCGCCAGACATTAAAATTTCTCGTTTACCTACACTTGTATCTAGGGTTTTGATTGACTTTTGTATACATTTGGTTCTTCTAATTAATATTATCACGGTTTTAAATATATTTTTAATTAAAATTGCATTTTGGTGCCACGTAGTGTGGGTGTAGATGGCATTTCGATTAGGGTTTTTTGTTACGCTGATAGTTGTAAATAATGTTACATAGAGAGTAGTGCCAGTCAGTTAACCCATGTTAACTAAAAAATCGGTAACCAGCACACCTTTATGATCTCGCTTTAAACATTCTCATGCGACCCGCTGTGCATTTCACTTCCGCTGTTTAGTCAACGGAAGCTATCAATATGCTTTTCAAAGCACTTCAATAAGATCAACACACGTCATTTAGAGACAATTATATTTCAAGGCCATTACTATTACCGTATATATTTATTATTGTTATGACTTTACTTGACCCTATTGACTATACCATTATATCCACCTTGCAGCAAATCTTTACGGCTCTTCAGCCTCGATTATCAATAAATATGACCGCACAAGCTGTATGACTGCAAATAATTACTATCCTCCAAGTTCGACGGCAGTGCCATCTTCTACTTATGTTATCAATTTTATTAGTTAGGAGTGCTCCAAAGATTGAAATTACTCTCGACATAGCAGTAAGTTGACCCAATCAGTGGCTTGATTGATTGTTAGAGCAGATTTTATTTTAGAGAGTTGCGGATATTCGAGGTAAGGGATGTGTTGGCAGTAGGATACTACTACCAAGGCAGGTATTGTTCGGGCTAATTTCATAATGTGCTAATTGATAATAGTGATGTGATATCTATCTCACTACATCTCTTCTGTGTTTCTGCTGATCTAATTGTCATCTCAAATCTTTTAAATCTATACCTGACTTTATGTGATTGATTTCGTGACAATTGGAAATATTTATGAAATCGCAAGGGATTATTAAGTCACCAAGGGCCAGGGGGTAGATACACGACTGTTATTATTAATGATCACGGCTTGATACTCTCTTACATCTTATTTGTTCTATCACTTTTATATAATGCTCAGTTGACGAAGATATAAATGTTGAAGTTCTATAACTGATCCGTGGCGCGCAAGACCTTTGAAACTGGTATGAATAGCAAATGATCGATGCCCGCGTGAAAGGCATTACAAGTAGCAGAACGAGTAGCAGCATTCATACCACCAGCTGGAGCTCCAACGTTGATAATTGCGGTCTTAAGTCTCTTATCTTCAGGAAGCCTAAGAGATTGATTATCGCTGCTATTAATCGCATTAAACGCAAGGCAATAATCAGCAAACTCAGCATCACGCAATGACATTGCACGACCAAAATCTTGCTTCTTGATAGCAACAGCTACTTCCCTTGTCAAAACAACAGATTCGACAAAAGGCTTTCTAGAGATTTTATTCTCGTTTATTCCAATGGCGTTCATCCCCTTCTACTGACGTAACGTGTTATAGAGTTGGTATATGTGCATTTTTATGAAGAGTTGAAATCATTGACGAACAATGATCTCAATCAACCAACACTACGGCTGGTTTGAAGTTTTAAATCTTGTCTAGCCTCAGCTTGATTGCACATATGATACAAAAAATCGTCGAAAAAGAATAAATAAACCACGCCAAACAAGCACCCAAATGTAATTAATAAAATATAAACACTCATTCTACGATGTCTCAATAAGCGTCAGAAAACTATTTAAATCAATACTCATTCCATTTTCTGTATCAGCAGGCGAAGTACACGTGCTAGCTCCTCCTCCATTACTATTTGCACCGTTGTGATTGTTATAATGTGAATTGTTGCTGCGATGATGATGCACGCTCAAGAAATTTGTATCCAGACTTCTAACAAGCTCATCCAAATCTACTAATTCATTGGCACAATTCGAGCCAGGAGTATGGTACGAAATTTCGGACCTTGCAGCTTGCATCCAGGGTTTTCCGCTAAGTCCCAAAAGTGATGATGCGGCTGCGTTAAGTGTCGTAGATGGATTATTCGCAAATGTAGATTGTCGGACATGGTACTGAGTCTCTTCATCCGAAACTGAGGAGCCTGCCGTCGACTCTGAATTCGATAAAGATGACGATGACGATGATTCAGTTCCTAAATCAAGCTTCTGTCTCAAACCCTCGGAAATAGCAAGGATCCAGTCCGCATGATCCCAATGATCTTGAGCTTGATGCACAATCATTTCACAAATCTTAAGTTGCATTCTAAACAATCTAATCCGATCCTGCGAACAGTTCTTCGACTGCATTTGCGTAAAAAGCATAACTATCGCCATAAAGAAACTCGCCAGCGTATCTTGCGGCATGAACGGAATAACGGAAACAGTGACCAGCGTACTTCCGAATTCCGCAATGTTAGACACAGCTTCTTGCGCGACTGATAATGAAATCTCACAGTCTGGAGGAGCTGTTTGATGAAGATATACCAAATGATGATTATAAATCAAACTAAGCGCAGCACCATAAACGTATAAAGGAGATTCAGGAGATAATGTATGAACTCGCAACATATTTGGCATTTGCTGTTCCCAATCTTGTAATGCTCGATGCATCGCGAGAACAAAGTCGGTATCAAGTCGATGGCAATCGCGCGCTTGCACAATCATTCTCAAAATCGACCCCAACTTTGCGTTTTCAATAACATAGAGACCGTATTCAACTCGTCGAGTACCCCACATTGCAGTATCTTTAGCAAATAAAGGATCCGAATCACCCTCACAATCAGCAAGTGTAAGCGGCTCAACATCACATTGCGATACATTAATTCGTAAAGGCTTTCCAAGTAGCGCAGCGCAAAACGAGTCCCTTGCAACAAGACACCACCAGGTTCGTCTCCAAAGCGCGCGATCGTCATCCGGAAGATCGACCGATGAAATAGCGCGATGCATGCCAAGGGATTCAGCAATATTGACTGCCATGTTGATCCACGAGACTGAATTCCAGTAATCATCAGGCTGTCCGCCCCAGAATGAAAGCAAAAAGGCAGATTGAATGAGCACGATCTTGTTCTTTTCATAGGAGAGGTCAAATAGGGATTTTGCACGGCGATAAAAGTCCATACGAGCCTCGCGACGAGTCGAATGTCCTCCTTCACGACAGAGAATGCCAATAGGACAATGTGACGCGGAAGCAAAGCAGATTGAGTGGAAGAGCAACCAGGGCACTACATCTTCCTCAAACATACGCGCGAGATCGGATCGATTAATGATTGGATAAACATGATGAACTTTCTGGAAATAAGCGGCAAAGAGCTCACACAGAACGTCCTTCGATGGCTTTGTGAAGCAATTCTCCGATGACAAGTATGTAACTTTTGCAGATGTCATGTGTGCAGGATGTTCTCTACCATCGAGCATAATCTTCGGTGGGTCTTCGGCTGTGTTATCTTCTTGGCCCGAGATGGCATGCTGTGGTCTCTGCAGGCGAATTTGTCCATATCTATCCTTTTGGACTTTGTACAAAAGCCATGAGACTGGGAAGGACTCGCCAAAGTAGAGAAGCGGACGCTTCGAAGGGTTAGCAATATTGTCGAAAAGACCCTTGAATGCACGGGACCATTCCTTTGACTGGCGACCGTCGGATGAGTCCGGTAGACGCTGCAGAAGACCTCTGAGAGAAGAAGCAGCCGGAGCAGGCGGCGGAAGAAGCGAAGGAGCAGTCAAGCCAGAGAATGGGGCGACCGTGATGCTAGTAGAGGACGAGGATGAGGCTGGTGGCGAAAGCACGACTGTGGAATCGGAGCGGGCGGTGGAAGCGGGGGCAGCGAGAATCGGGTTTTGGTTTAAGAGGTCTGGAGGAGAAGTTAAGCCTATGTTGCCGACGGTCGAATTCGGTGCAGTAGACAGTGAACTGATTGATGCTGCGTCACCTTCAGACTGCATGCTCGAGGTGCTGTTGACGGTGATGGTGCTGACACTGCCGGGTGCGGTGGCGGTGGAATTAGTGCTGCCAATGCTACTGCTGGTGTTGTCGCTCCGGCTGATGCTGCTGCTGCTGCTGCTCCTCATATTGCTCGCAGCGACAAAATCCGCAGCGCTCTTTTCGCTCATAGTAGAAGACATACGTCGCCGGCGGATCCACTCTTTGCGATCGTAGGTACCGCGACGACTCTCGATGGGTTCGCAGTCGGCGTAGTTGCGCTGGTAGCAGCGGGAGCATGGCGAGCCGTGCTGGGCAACGTCACAGCGGGATTTTGCCGCATTGCACCGCTTGCAGGCAATCGATGAGCGGAGGCCTTTCTTTGTGGTGGGCGACATTGATGCTGTAGCAATGAAGGAAGAAGGAAGACGAAAAAGGGTGCTTGTTGGAGGAGAGAAGGAGAGCTCGACCCGGCGTTCTGACCCTTCCGACTGGGTCAGTGTTCCCCGCAATATGGCTGATCTGGGTCTGAGTCCCGTGCACGGGCTGCGAGGGCCACATTGCCGCCGTATTGCCGCTCCTTCTGAAGCCAGCTGCTGCGCGATAGTACCAGCCGATAATGAAAATTTGCTATATTTGTTTACCTTTTTGAATATAGAATAATAACAGATATGATGAAGTAAACTGGAATATCTTTCGAGTGCTTTTGAGCCAGCTTTCGTGAGAAGAACAGAGCTCAATTTTCACTTCTTAGTTTTGCCTCGCGCACAAAGGCATACCCGCCGTCCGCTTAGCTCTCCAGGACCGGAAACTAAATTCGGATTTCTCCGGATCGCTTCAGTGTTGTGCAGCCATTATGAATACTTATATGTATGATTACATCCTGGATCAAAAAGGTCATTGCCAAATCTAGAATTGACTGAAAAATGTCACTTAAATTACTGAATATTACTAGGCTTCTAAAAATTGCAAGTCACACTAAATTTACCGTTTGGTTTTCGTTTGTTTGAGCGAGGCTTGGCCGTCCACGAAGTTGGACCGAGCTCCATCGACGGTTACAACTCACGTGACCCAGCCATACTGCATAATCTGATTACCAACTGGCAACAATATTTCTCAGTCACTATTTTCTCTTCTACATCGCAGCTGGATCAAATTATATTGCATTGATTGATGTACAGAAAGTATCGTATTCTATCTCAAGCATAGTAAAAACAGGTTATAGCTAGTTCATCATTTAGGAACAACGACCTTCACACTCTCCTTCTTGTGTAAACTCTCCATTAACGTGCTCGCAATAGTAACAGCCTTTGCCGCGTCCTTCAAGTTAAACCCAACCTCCTTTTCATACAAGATCCAATCTCGCATAGCTCTCACTTCGTCCTTAAACGCAGTCATAAATAAGTCCATGTGCGACTTTGCTCCAGTAGTGCGCGCACCCGTGGGATCAGTGATTTGCACATCGAGCAAACGTGGCGAGCCATTGGCGATGATGCGGCCCTTCGTGCCCACAATCTCAGCAGAGGCATGGTGTCCTTGCATGCTGTCGCGGTTACCATAAAGACTCATGACCCTTCCGCTCTCAAATGTAACCAATCCAAACGCATCATCAACATCACCATATTTTGCAAACTGAGGGAACATCTTTGCACTGCCAGTTGCATAAACACTGACAGGAGTCTCGTCGGCGCCGAGTAAGTAAAGACAAATATCAATATCGTGAATGATCATATCAATAAAGATCCCGCCCGAGTGTTTGATATAGTTTGTAAAGAACTCCGAAGGCTCATAGGGATCAACCGACTGCGATCTAACACTCATAACCTCTCCAAGTTCTCCATTCTTGACGCGCTTTGCAGTATCCTGAAAAACGGCCGCGTATCGACGTGGGAATCCGCAAGCAACCTTGAGATCTGGGTACATCAGCGCTTTGTGATAAATCTCCCAGGCGACATCAGCGTTCGGACCGAGCGGCTTTTCGCAAAATACGTGCGTCTTGCTCTCAAGTGCTTTGTAAACGTGTTCCTGGTGGAACTTGGTCGGCGTGCAAACAATGACGAGATCAAGGTCAGACAGGATAAAGGAGTCGTAGTCACTATAGAGTGTAGCCTTGGGAGCGACCTTCTTTACCCACTCTTGCTCAAACGGAACGACCGTGCAGACGGCGACGAGATTGAGCATGGAAGTCTCGAGGATGTTTCCGATGTGAACACTACCGACTCGGCCCGCGCCAGCAACTCCGACTTTGATATCAGCGACTGGTGCCATATTGCATTGTTTGGTGAGCGTACTGCTGCAGCTGATCATGGATCGAGTTTTCATCTAGTGACATGCGGATGAAGGTGAGATTAAAAGCACCAGCCGGATCGCAGAGGGAATAATATATGTACATACAAGGTCAACAACTACGATCGCATATAGCCTGGATGGACAACAACTACGATCGCATATAACCTGTATGAATTATTCAGCAGTTTCTCGAAATGTTTTTTAGTTTTAGGTTTTTACACGAGCCTTTTATTGTGCTCTAAACGTTTGGAAATTAGACGAAAACCATCTTCATTGCCGGCTTTAAAACTAGACCATTGGATTGGCTTCCTCTCGCTGTCGCCTGCTCAGCTTCTATCACAGGTATCGCCGATCGAGGTAGCTTCGGAATTTGCGGTTACTTTAAGCAGTAGGTAGCATTTATTAAATTTAGAAACTTGCTAGTATTAATCTATTTTTTGGCGGTCATATTCAATTGAGCTACTAACATAATTCTCCAACCAACCAAGTTCCACTTCCACTTTTCAATCTCTGAACATTCTCGTTTCTCTTGGCACCCCGCTTGCACCTTCATAAACGGGCTATTCATATATTGACTGGCTGTCTGCATTGTACTAGTCCCTTTCTGACGCGCTGCACCTACCTCCCAGAAATTTCAGAACTCGCCACTTTGTAATTATTTCTCCATCGGAATCATTATCATCGGTAACCAGAATCAAGAAACAAATAAGAATACGCTATCAAGTTTGGGGTTCTACATCTTGACATCGTTAGCATTTCATTGTTGCTTTAACAACCTTTCACATACTATACCCACCAGCTTCTGCACTCTTCATCAACGCCGGAATGGGCGAGATTTGTACAGTTTATTCTTTCTCTATAGGTTACGTCAAGGAATTACAACAACCATCGTAAGAAGCTGAAGCCACTTCAACTGCGTCAATTATCTTCTTAGCTACGGCATCTGCGACTTCATCCTCAGCAGCAGAGATACCTGCAATACATGTATGCCCACTTACGCCTGGAAAATAATGGTCAACTAAGAACTACACTATGGTAAACCGGACGGATTATCAGGGACAACCATAGTTACTGTACGAGGCTTCAATCAGTCATGGCCGAAGGTCGGCGCTTAGTGATTAGGAGGCAGCCGGAAGTAACCGTCGAGGACGAAAATCGATTCTAATATTACAGTTAATTAAATTTTCTAATTATTAGCAAAACTCCTGCTATATGACGTTCGATTTTAACCAGAGCCCACATGCATCTTATTCTCATCGGTTATTTGGTAAATAGCTGGATACATTATAGAGTGGAGATTTATTTTCCTTTGACTTTTGATCGAGTGTCGAGGTTAGCAAGGTCGCTCACCATCTCTCTCCTTAATACCCTCTAACATCTTGCATGAAAATCTTGCAGACGCGGTGCGCGCGCAGTTTTACGTTAATGTTTAACTTGTTACTTACTTTAGAATTTTCTGGCTATCTTCCTGCTATTTTTTAAGCTATTTCATGACGGTTAGAAATGTTGAAGACTCACAGTTAATAGCTACAACTGAGTGAAGCCTGCCGTGCTCTCATATTCCAATATTGTTACTGATAATTTTTTGAGCTGTTGCAATAATTACATGACAAATGGTATCTAGCTTGCTAATTGATCTTGTCCCCTTATCTAGTAAGGAAATGTAGTTCTGCGGTGTGATGATCTCACAAAGATAATTCATAATTTACTATAATCTTTATTTTGATTTCTAGTCCAGCATCAATCTGGGTTGTCGTACAGCAGGACTACTAGATGCCTCTGCGATGTCATTGAAGACGACATCCACTATAAAATTGCGTTGCTAAATATGCGAATAGGCGAACGCGAATTTTATAGATTTTTCGTGGAGCTTAATGAAAGAGAAAAATCTCATTTAGCAGTTTCCTTAGCGAATTTAACAGCGAAATTCCAGAATTCATTCATTTATATAATAAAAGCTTGAGCAGCACAAACACAGTCATGTATAAACCACAAACGAAGACATTGTCGCGATGAAGATGATTGATGAGGAGCATTGGCCACAGCCGGAAGGTGGGGTAAAGTGGGATCGTGCCCTTGCCCTTGCCTTAACAGCCTCAGTCTGTAACTTAGAATTGCAGCAGCGGCTTTATCTACCAAAGCATACTAAAATACAAGCAGCCGGCAGGGGAGGTTGAGGAAGAGTGAACCAATACCTATTGCTCTTTACTACGGAGATATAGAATGAACCTGCCCTTTTACCCTCTGCGATATGACGATGGTGATGACGATGTGGTGGCCAGAAGAGACGAGACGCAAGCAAAATGGCCACATGTTAGCAGCAGCCGTACGAGAGCAATCATGATCCAATGAGGTACAAACACATGGTTTATAGCCGGTGAACTCTTTGCGCCACAATTGTCAGACTCCGCAGGAGACCTGCTGGCGGAATAAGGCGAAGAGCCGAACTGCAATCTGACTCACGCCTTGTTGCGTACTCGTCTTCTCGATCCACAAAGTTCCCCGCATTCGTCTTGCCCAGCAAACAGTCGAACGAGTCGTCCCATTGATCTTTTTGTGTGTGCACCCAGCCGGCTAGGAAACATCTTTGATAATAATCTCTCTCTATATATTCGTCGAGTCCTCCCCGGTCCCCGTTGGTCAGGACGGCACGAGACTCCTTTCTCCCATTTCATACATTCGCATACACCCACGCAATTTTCACCTGCTATGGCTCGAAAGGAATATCACGGCCTCAGAGGTAAAAGCCTTAACCGTGCTCTTGCTTGTGTCGCCGGTCTCGGTTTTTTTCTCTTTGGCTACGACCAGGGCGTCACCGGTGGCTTGCTCACTCTCCCAACCTTCATCACGACCTTCCCAGAAATCGACACCTCCTCCGATTTCCTCACTGATACCCAGCGCAGTCACAACTCGACTGTCCAGGGTGCAGTCGTTGCTCTTTATGAGATTGGTTGCATGTTTGGCGCACTCTCGTGCTTGTACGTAGGAGATAAGTATGGTCGTCGCAAGACTATCTTTGGCGGTGCGGTGATCTTGACTATCGGGGCCGTTATCCAGACTTCTTCATACTCGCTTGCTCAGTTCATTGTTGGCAGAATCATTACTGGTTTTGGTAATGGTTTTGTTACTGCCACTGTTCCTACCTGGCAGGCTGAGTGCGCGAAGCCTGAAATGCGTGGACCTCTGGTCGTCTTGTCTACCTTCTTGACATGTGCTGGTGTTGCTTTCTCTTATTGGTGAGCCCTCTTATTTATGAAAAAGTATTTATGAATGCTAATGATGATTTAGGATCGACCTTGGATTCTACTTCGCCCACGGTGAGGTCAGCTGGCGTTTCCCCATTGCCTTCCAAATCTTCTTCGCTATCCTTCTTATGTCGTTCGTCCTCCAATTCCCTGAATCCCCCCGTTGGCTCATCAAGACCGACCAGAACGCAGAAGCTACTCGAGTCTTTGCTGCTCTCGCTGACATCGAAATTGACAACCCTTACATCGTCGACCAAATCAATGACATTCGCGCAACTACAAGTCTCGAGTCGCGCTCGAGCTTGCGTATGCTTATCACGAATGGAAAAGAACGTCATTGCCATCGTGCATTGCTAGGTATGGGTATTCAAGCCATGCAGCAGATTGCTGGCATCAACGTTATCATCTACTACTCCTCCACCATCTACGAAAACTCAATCGGCTTATCTCCTCTCAATTCGAAGATCGTCGCAGCAGCTTGCGGTACACAGTACTGGTTAGCTTGTATTATCCCTTACTTCACCATCGAGAAATTCGGCCGTCGAAAACTTCTCTTCTGGACTGCTTTATTAATGGGAGTCACTCTCGCTGCCGTCACTGTTGCAGTTCACTACGCCAACCAAGGAAACTCCAGTGCTGGTACCGGTGCTGCTGTTCTTGTCTTTGTTTACTGCACAATCAACGCTTTGGGGTGGACTAATATTCCCTGGCTGTACCCTGCCGAAGTCACTTCTCTCGGAATCCGTGCTTCTGCTAACGGTTTGTCTACGGCTTCCAACTGGCTTATTAACTTCACTGTCGTCATGATTACTCCTGTGGCTATTGATAGTATTGGCGAGTACGCGTATCTTATCTTTGCTGCTTGTAATTTCGTCGTCAATGCCCCTGTTATTTTCTTTTTCTACCCGGAGACTGCCGGTCGTTCACTCGAGGAGATCGACGAAATCTTTGAAAAATGTGAAAAGAATAAGCCGTGGTCTGTCGTTAGCATCGCAGGAGATTTACCTAGACATCACATCGACGTTATTGAGCTTGCAAATAAGGATCCTGAGGCGTTGAAGAATGCAAAGATGGCGTTTGAAAATGATAAACATATAGTTTTGCATCTCGATGATGCTGCTACTGCTGGACATGAGAGCGATGACAATGAGAAGCGTTAAATTTCTTTTTGTCATTTTTTTGTTGCAGTTCTTGAGAGAAAGAGGCGTTGGGATGGTGTCTGTTAATATTTTTTCTTTTGATTGAGAAAAATTTCTAAATACTAAGAAGTAGATTATCAAGGTTGATACTACAATATTTTCTCCCCCATTTGTAAAGCATTTATTCAGAGCTTTCGCAAATGTATCATAAATCGACCAATCAAAACAAGAGCTGAGTAACCTTTGACAATGGTGAATGAAGTAGACGGTCGAGATTCATCGAGACTGGAACGAGAAGACCGCGAGGGGTCGGTAGTTGCTAGTTCGTCGACGGGTATTTCCTAAGCTGCAGCCGGAACTCTATTACTAGACCGCTTATAGTATATCGACAGCAAGTCATATTATTGAGAATGTTGCCAGTTATTTGCAAAGATTATTGTTTGAGAACATGTTAAAGTAGACATATGCGAGTAACCATTTTATATCCAGGATATCCAACATTCTAAAAGTCATGCAACAATTGATGAGCACATCATAATAATGAGACGAAAGCTGTTAAATATCGATTCATAAACTTCTCGGTCAGACAGCACTCGTTATTTTTTTTCTTCAAAGCAAGCCCGCACTCGGTAAGGTATAAACATCTGCAGGAAACAGGAGCGGCAATATGACAGGCCACTGACGACCTTTCTCTCTGTAAACGATTTTCTGGAATGTAAGCCGGTAAGAACGATCACTCAACCGGTAGTCAAATCCTCAATAAAAGTTTTGGGGGCGGGAAAGGGAAGGGAGAAGACAACAAAGTCGGCTGTTTGACGGCCTTTTGTACAGGAAAGAACTTCTTTACTTAGATAGCAGCCCCCTTCTTTTTTTCTTCTTTTCATCGGCTCTCCTCTTCACGCATTTTATACCTCACACACGTCCAAATCAACATTATACACGATGCCAAAAGCAGAAGTACTCCGAATGGGCGTCGCTGGCGCTGGTCGCATGGGCCAAATCCATATGAACAACATGTTCGAGATGCGCTTCATCAAAGTCGCTGCTGTCTGTTCTGTCATCCAATCCGAACTCGACTGGGCGACTTCCTCGATCCCCGACGTTAAAACCTTCACGTCTTTCGACGAATTTATTACCAGCGACCTCTTTGATGCCGTGCTTATTGTCACGCCTAATATTTTCCATAGAGACCAGGTTATCGCCGCTTTGAGGGCCCAAAAGCACGTTTTTTGCGAGAAGCCTATCGCTCCCGATGCGAAGAGTGCCTGGGATGTGTACTATGAGTCTCTCAAGTACCCCGAGCTCAAAGTTGCCTGCGGTTTCCCACGTCGCTATGCGGCTCCTTATGTTGAGGCGCAAAAGCGCATCGCTAGAGGTGATATCGGAGAGATTGTCACTCTCAGATCGCAGACTACTGACTTGGCTATGACTGGCGATTACTTTGTCAGCTACATCAAGACTTCTGGCGGAATTTTTGTTGATTGCTGTATTCACGACATAGACGCTTGTTTGTTTTTGTTGAGCAAAGATAAGGCTCCTTCGACTGCTTACGCTACCGGAACTACTACTGTCTGGCCTGTTTTTGAAGAATTCGGAGATGTCGATGATGGTATGGGTCTCGTTACTTTCGACTCTGGCAACACTGTCATGAATGTTTACGGCTCGCGCAACAACCGTCATGGCCACCACTCTATGACCGAAGTCATCGGCACCAAGGGACGTCTTCTCATCAACGGCCAACCTAGACTTACCCAACTCGATATCTCAGATGACTCTGGAACCAGAATGGAAGGTCCCGAGACACAGATGCAGGTTTTCGGACCGGCGTTCAAGTACGAAATGGAGGCTTTTAGAGACTGGATCTTGCACGATAAGAAGACTAACTTTAACTTGAAGGATGCTGCAAAGGCTGTCTCGATAGGCGCGGCTTTGATGGATTCGCTGCACGAGAAGGTTATTGCGAGGGTTCAGCTCTATTAAGAATAGATAGTCAAATATATGTGCGCACCTTTGATTTTACAAATAATGTGCAGAATATGGTTAAATTATACATCCTTTTATAAACAGCTGTCCAAAATTCCTGCCGCAAGCCAAGATTAAATTATACATGCCTTCATAAGCCGCTATCGAAATAGGGGTTTTCGTCATAGGGTTTTTCGTCATAGGGTTTTTCGTCATAGGGTTTTCGTCATAGGGTTTTTCGTCATAGGGTTTTCGTCATAGGGTTTTTCGTCATAGGGTTTTTCGTCATAGGGTTTTCGTCATAGGGTTT
>JAJLTU010000068.1:0-38649 GCA_030568295.1 Myxozyma neotropica
GATGCTCTTGCTGCGACCGGCCGCGTCGACATCCGCGTCTTCGTCACCAGCGCCACCAGTCGCACATCTAACGTCATCTCGGACGAGAAGTACTCCGAATCTTCATCCGCCTCTGGAACTGACTCTGAGAAGGCTGACTCTCTTGTCAGCAGTTTTGACAAGAGCGCCTGGGCTGATGACGTTAAGTACAAGCAGCGCCCTGATATTGCGGAGGTTGTCGCTACTACTGTCCGCGAAGCTCCTAGCAGTGTCGCTGTTATGATGTGCGGCCCTGGAAAGATGGCTGATGTGTGCAGAAATGCCGTTGCTGATAACATTGAGAAGGGTGCCGGACGCGTTGAGTACTTTGAGGAGGTGTTCGCCTGGGCTTAAACAAACATGTTGCTTATATAGTTATAATTTGATGGTTGGCATTTTTCTTTTCACTGCTTTTCATTATGTCCTTGGTATCGTCGCAAGATATAGTTTACATGATGGCTGGGTATTCTCTTTTTTTCTTCATTTTTCTTGTTTCGTCATAGTGAATTCTATTGCTTGTCATCTGCGCCTAATTGCTTCCTGTTTTCATTATTAAACGTACTCTCAAACCTGTTTTTGGTTTTGTAGTTTTGTTTAATCTTAATATTATTCTTAGTTTTACGATGTTATAAATATTGACTCTAAAAATAATATTATATAATCTCAACTGTACCTTGAATTATTTGCCATTCAGTACGCAATTTCACGGGATGAGCGAATGATTAGGCTAAGAAAATTGAAGCTTAAGAAGGTCAAATTCTGTTGCCAAAACAAAGTCACAGTCCTGCTACTGAACAGGCTGAATGAGATTGAGGGACAGCACTTGGTGATGTTCAAGAACTAACTGCTGCTCATATTTTGGCAATGGACGGGACCAAAACAACTTCAGTGCCTTCAATCACTGCAAAAGAAGATTGAAGTACAGAGATTACTGGACTGGAAAATGCTGCATGCAGACCAAAAGACCCGTACAGGTGCCCCTTGTATGGGTGTCCCACGTATACAACTTGACCTCCGCTTGTTAGATGAAAGGAGATACATCGTATCCACTATGGTACAATTGCGTACCGGAGATGGCCACTTTGGACAGTACTAGCGGGGGAGTCCTACTGACACACATACAGTAGCTAACTGCTGGTGCTCTTCCGACCAGATGCAGGATCCTTCGCATATGCTGCTGGACTGTGAACCCCTAGCAAGTGAGAGGGTCAGAGCTTTCTAGGAGCTTGGCCATACAGACCACAATTTGCAGAACTTATTGTGGACCGGCGCCGTCTGGATCAAGGCTCTTATTTTACTAATCATATCTAGCAAATTTGGGACCAGAATTTGGAGACTGAATGGACAGCCTACATAAATTGAAGAAATTGCAGTCTTTTTACCATTAAGAACGAGACGCAACACGCCTAATTCATTCCCCTTTATAGTTTAACTTTGTCTCTGCTATTCTCTACCCATTATATCAATTCTGCACGCAGTAGTCTAATGATATGATAATGTATTGCCGATATGATTCCGCCATTAGCAGCGTGCGACCGCGACGCGACTTAGTATATAAACACTAGCTCAAACCTTATGTCGACGCGCTTCGCATCTCCAAACTCTATTCAACCCCCTTCGCTGGCGGTCTAATTCTCGCGAGGTTTTCCAACTCCCTAACTCGTTCCTCAACTCATTCTCTCAAGCCTCGTCGCACTTTTTTTTGCATTTGCCTACTTCCCTGTCCCTATTCTCCCGCATATACGATCCTCTCCTTTCGCACCCTGCTTCTCCAACTCGTCTTCCTCTGCAATTTCGGTCCGGGCGGTCGTACAGATTTCATCGGAAGAAATGAATTCGCGTTCACATCTGCATATCGATACCTCCTCCGCGAGTATGTCCCTCTCATTCTTCTTTTATCGCAGCTCAATTGTCGACTAACAATGCAACTAGACACGTACAATATACCATCATATCCAACCCCTGCCTCGGCCTCATCATCATCATCCGTCTTCTCACCGCTCTATCATAAACCCCATGCTTCTTCTCCTCTAGCGGTCCCACCTCATGCGAACCGAATCCCGTCCTTCACACCCCGAGCAAACATTGACAGCGCGTTTCCTCCATTTCCAGACAAAGAGGGCGGCGTGAAAGTCCTTAACGTGTACAAGCTAGCAGGCTTTGATGTGAACTTGCACAATTATGAATATGAACAACGCGTACCTATATACTCTACTTCAGAAGATCAGGTAACGCCGGCTACTGAATTGAATAATAATAATAATCCTACGCAAAAGGGGAACTTGGAAAAGAAATCAATTAATAGTTCGATATCTAACATCAACAAGATGGAACCCCTATCACCATCAAAAGCACAGCAATATCTTCCCCAACGATCTCAGCAGCAATCGCCTAAGGCTCCTCTTCAACAACGCCAAATTCTACATGACGATCTTTCACCACGACCATTAATGAATTATCAGCCTGAGCCAAACCGGGCACAAAACCGATATCGACAACAAAGTACCCCTTATCAGCCTAGATCACAGTCAGAGGCGCAAAATACCCGGACTACGAATGTAATTCATCCTTCTCTGAATTATCATAGCAAAAGCACTGAAGACAAGTCTGGCTCGGAAGTTCAGAGATTTGGAAGTGCTGCTAGTATATCAAGTGTCAGTTCTGGAGCTTCCTCTATCCGACATGGATCAACCGCAAGCACAGCATCATCAATCGGCGTTTCACCAACTAAACAGCTTACAATGTCTTCTCAGCATCATCATCAGCCTTTATCAAAGCAAGAATCAGCACCGCAAGCGTTAATAGATGAATTAACAGCACCACCACCATCTGTTCCCTCATTTACTAGAAAAGAAGAAGATCATGCTGATGATGATGGTTATTCATCATCTGATGATGAAATGCATTTTCAATCGAAAATTAGAATTCTATCACAATTGCAAATGACTTTATCGCCTACAAATCTTGAATTTCCAAAGACTGAGAAACTCTCAACACTATCATTACCTACTACTCATGAAGAATCCTCAATGGGTTTTCTTGAAAGGATACCATCTAACGTCAGTGATGATCCGATTCCTAGTACTCCAGCTTTAAATTTATCTAGCGGATATTCCAACGACTCTGAAACTAAAGATTTATCGTCTAATTCATCGAAATCGAAATCGAGATCCAAACATTTCTGCACAGTTTGCAATCTGCCTATCCACGGTCGCTCAATCCGGGCTCCACGCGACAGCAGCAGCAGCAGCAGCAACAACAACACTTCAGAGTCTTCTCCACAAAGCTCAAAACGCCGATGGCATAAACAGTGTTTTAAATGTGCAGTGTGTCAAACTCCATTTGATGGTTTAGAATGTTATTTATCAACTGATCAACGAATGCCGTTTTGTGGTGAGTGCTATCATCAAAGAAATGGAAGCATTTGCTGTATTTGTAACTCTGGAGTTGAAGGTGCATGTGTGTTAATCGAGGATGATGATGATGACGATGAACATCAACATCAATCAGCTACTCGTCATGCACATGCCGGATGTTTTAAATGTGCTGAGTGTTCAATTATCCTCAAGCATTCGTATTATGAGATGCAAAGAGGAGAGTTCATGTGTGAAGTTCATGCAATTCAAGCATATAATAAATTTCAAGCAAATGCATTTGTATCTGATGGATTAACTAGAAATGCTCAAAATATTGCTTCGGCTCAGAAAAGAATGAGTAGAATTGAAAAGAGATTGACTAGGACGGTTATTAATGTTGATCAGACATTTCCGTTTCAGCAACAACAGCAGCAACAGCTTGGTTCTGGAATTCCGTTTTAGCTTTCGGTATGATGATTTGTTTAGTTGATCTTTGAGCTATATAGTTTTGATATGTTGCCGTCTATTTTTATTATTTGCCATGATACTATAAATTTCCTACATCCTTGCTCAATTATAAAGCATTTTTCATTAATTGCAATGGAGATCAAATCTGTAGTTAGAATTGTTTATATCATTGCCGAACATTTCGATCATCTTGCTATCACTTCAAGAGCTGCTTACAATGCTACTCATGCTCGCAACAAGGAAAATTATGATACGCGACACACAGATATGAACTTCAAGAAGGTGACAAAGTTTGTATTGATCAGAGTGTTATCCCGGTAGTTGGAAAATGTGCATAATCGCGAACTTGTGGCATCCTTAAGAACAAAGTATGTTGGACCTTTCGATGTTATCCGTCAAATTAATGCAGTCAATTATGAATTGGGACTTCCACCATCTTACAAGCGGAGTCTTATATTCCTCATCAGTCAGCTCCGCAAGCAGAATTCAATTCCAGATGACTATTTTAAGGCACCCGACTCAGAACAGCAAGCTTTCCGAAGATACAGAGATGGTTCAGTTCAAATGGAGATTTCAGCAATCAAGGCACAAAGCAAAAGGACCAATGGTTTTCATATTTTGGTGAAATTTATGGATGGTGGTGAAGAATGGATTACTACTACGTCATTAAAGGCTACGGCATCAGAGTTATTGAAACAATATTGTGGACAACATCAGGAGTTGGGACACATTGTTCCTCAACTGGGGGACGTGTAGTGGATATTTTTTTTATAAATAAGCTAGTAACTCTCCTTCCATGCTTGCAAAATAACTTAATATGATCAATCTGTAAATGCCTATCTATTCGAGCTAAGCATAATCGCCAATACTTTCGCCCATCCCATTAAATCAAATCACACTGATCTCATATCTACATGCATAACCGACACATCAACATATTTTATTCCCCCTATATATTTCTGAATAACTTCTCAAATATCCCTCACTTAAATATTGACAAATCCGTATCCATCCACCATATATATTCATTCAAAATCGAAGCATACAAATATTAAAGCAACATTTCCCAATCACGCCGGCAGATCCATGATCTCACACCAATAAACTGGATATACTTACATGAGTACACACGTACATGCAACCCTATGACGAAATCACTATCCATAACTCACACTAGCTTGCAGAGTGAGTGGTAAGAACACCATAGATCAAATATATGTCGGGTATATAAAGGATTTGGACAAATAAATACCGGCAACAACATTAACAATAAAGCGATTAAAAATAAATAATTAACTCCCGTTCAATTTTTCAAATAAATATGCACAATAAAAATTTCTGTTAGATATCGATAGATAATATGACTGAACACGATTATCGTTTAGTTTTTGGTAGTTGTTGACTATTGACATGGATAAATTGCTGCTGTAATTGTTGGAAAATCGAAAAAAAACCAGAAAAAATCAAATGCAAATGCCTTGATGCCTGAATGTCAATGCTAAAATGCTGTGTTTGTTCTTCCCCTATTTCAACTGAAAATTAGAAGCTAATGCAAAGTTGCAAATACCGCTGATAAATAGTTGTCAGCCGTTGACAACCTGAACAAATAATATTGAAACATGACGAAAAAAAAAGTTTCTATAAACACGAAGTAAACGCTGAAAGATACAAACGCCTCTAATTCCCGACAGCAACCAAAGTACTCCCAAACAATAGAATATATCATGGAGAAAAAAAATACACCAACCAGAACAATAAGCAGGGAGCTAGAGAGGTGATCTTCTGTAATCGTCATTATCGTCGTCCATATTGATATCTCTAGGAGGTGCAAATGCAGCTGATGGACTAAAAAAGTGCTGCGTTGGCTCATGAAATGATACTGCACTATTTGCTCTAGGAATAGGAAAACTGAATGAGGAAGATGTTGAAATTCCAGAGAATAAAGACGTATTTGTTGACGTAGATCCAGCAAATGTTGCTGT
Source organism: Myxozyma neotropica (assembly GCA_030568295.1). Classification (NCBI taxonomy): domain Eukaryota; kingdom Fungi; phylum Ascomycota; class Lipomycetes; order Lipomycetales; family Lipomycetaceae; genus Myxozyma; species Myxozyma neotropica. The sequence continues at coordinate 5,825 of JAJLTU010000068.1, forward strand.
GCGTTTCATACTCTTGCGAAATCGATTCATTTCGCGTTCACATTCAAGAGAATAACGCTCACTGCTCATCTTGACGTATTGTTGAGGTTTGCATCGACTGCGGTAGGCAGCAAAGAAACTTTGATAGCCACCCTCAAGAATATAGATATCAGGGAAGTCCAGTTTAGGATACATGTTGAGATTCTTCTGACGATCACAAGCGCGTAAGTGACAGGCCCTAGAGCAGCCGTTAGTACGAACAAACGCAAAAAAAAATATAATGACGAATTCGTGAAGACAAACATTCTCGGTGCGCGCTCATGTGAGTATTCGCAGTGAAAGATTAATAGATGACGACCCTCAGGTTTATATTTTAGAAAGTGGTCTTCAAGTTCTTGAGCACCATTTAAATTAATAGCTCCATCGATATGGCCGCCTTGATATTCATACTCAAACCGACAATCAACCATTACCAAGTGGTCGTACCTATCAGCATACTTCTCTCCCAACACATCAATCATAGTTTCTGGAGTGATATATCGAAAAGGAGCAGCATCTTTACTAGGAAGTGAAGGCAAATTCACATTGCCATAGTCTTGTTCAAAATGAGGCGATACGGATGCCACAAACTCTTCAGGCTTCTGAAACATGCTTTGAGTACGTCGCATTTTGCGATTAGGACGCTGACTAGGACGGGCAGCTAAACCGGAGAGCGGCGAATCTGATTCCACAGAAGCCGTATGTCGAAACGCGGGTCTAAAACCACCTGCTAGCGTTGAAGTAGTTTGAGCGCGAGGCGCATCAACACCGAGAGCGACAGTACGAGAAGAGTAAGGGCTTTCATCGAACGCACGATCGAGATCTGCAGCAAACGGAGCAGCAAATGAAGGACAGTCCTGACTACGAGGACGAGATCGCATAGGTCTTTAAGAGTGAGCATATCGTCTAGTAGTAGCATAGGATAAAAAGAAAAGCATACGGGTTGCGAGCCAATGGCTTGTGCGGAAGGGGTGAGAGGTCACTTCCATCTGCAGAAGGCGAAGAGTGAAAATTAACAGGCGGAGTCTTATCGCAAGCTGTCTTTCCAAAGGAAAACGATTGCATTAAAGAACGACGCGGAGTGGCAGTGACCGGAGAGGATCGGTTGATGTGGAAATTCTGCGAAAGGTCGGCTGCCAGCGTTGAAGTCGGCGAGTCAAAGTCGCGAACCGATGGCAGCGAAACCTGATGAGCATGCGAGCGGGCACGGAATAGTGCGCCAAACGCAGCAGGCGGAGGCATTGCAGCCAAAGGTGAAGAGCGGTCCATTTGCAGATGCTTGCGTTGTTGCCCTTGGTGGTGTTATAGTGTTAGAACAATAGTCGAGGAAGCAGCTACGGAGCCTGGCTATTGAAGAAGAACCGACGCTCGGATGGTCTGCTCTGCGGCTGTGTATTCAATACTCCAACTTTAGACTAGCGCCGTGACCACACTTGGTGCGATGCTGCGCAGACAAGGCATATATGGCAATGCGCACTGCAATTATGCGGCTGCCCAGGCAACCGGGCGCCATGTGCGGCGGTGTGAATAGTGATTGCGGCACGTGGGCGCGCGCGCCTCTGATGTCACGATGCACTAGAAGCTCTGCGTTGAACCAAGATTCAGCGAGCGAGCAAGATAAGAATAAGAGATCGTCCGAGCGGCGCAAGAGCATTTATATATAATGGATATTGGATACTAAATAGTGGCAAATGTCGCTACTACAGACCAAATTCCTGGCGCACTTGTAGCATTCATAACAATGTCCCCGACTTGATCACAGTTAGGTCGATCTTGTTTGATCGCCGTCTGCTGCGCGCTTTTGTTTACGTTTTTGGTGCCGTCATTCTTCGCGGCACCGATCGCGCGCGCGTCCCGTGTCACATTTCCCATTGCGGCCTCAGAACTTTTGACAGCCGCTGGCTCGGGCTCAAAATCTGAATGTCAACAAGAGATAAGTATCTGCCTACACACCAGCGCTTCTAGGACCGTAAATACCTTCCCGCCGCCTGAGCTGCCTGCTGCTCTCAACGCATTGCCGCTACATAATGCATAGTGGTGGATTGAGCATTCGACACTGCAGACGGGCTACCTCGTGATCGTGATCGCGTTTATGTCGCGTCGCTGACATTCAATGCTATGATCGCGGACCGGCTCGTCGTTGACGATATTCAGCATTTCCTAACACAATTGCATCCATTGTTATTCGGCTTCTATATTTTAAATTCTTAATAGTTTTAAAGCAGTTCCTGCACCAGCTGCGCCAGCGCGTTGAAAGGCAAGGCTGCACTACTGCTTTCGTCCAGCTTAGAGTAAATACAACGCAATTATACACAACAGACCGAAAATAAACGCAATTGCAAAAGAATAGATTATTGAAATAGAAGCAGCAAATATTATTAATAGTACAAACTAAAGAAACTTGCAGCAGTTAAGAAAATACAAAAAAAAATTGAATCAAAGCGCCGCCAACCAGCCAAACTATCAAAATCAAAGTAAGCGCATTCGAATCAGAAGCGATTCCAACACAAGAAAAACGCAAAACAAATCCGTTAAACCAATTCCGATCCTACGTTATTATTAATCAAATTTTTGTCGATTTCCCATCCATTTTTCATATCAAATTTAATAAAACAAAATTATAAATAAAATTATATTCAGCTGATCCGTGATATTCAGATCACTTGCTTTGGTGTAGATGCTGCCGTTGAAACTCCAGTTGCGCCATTAATCCAATCAAGCCCATGCCACTCCGTATCTGGCTTCAACATCGCCGCCGCACCTGCTTTTACAGTCGTGCCTCTGGGCGATATAACTCCTGCGTCATCTTCAGCATCATTAAGTATTTTGCTTGGCGTATACACGTACTGCGACTGCGACTGCGACTGCGATGTCACTGTCGCTGGCTGAACCTGCATATTTTGCAACGCTCGTTCTCCTTCGAGATCTACACTTGGCGGCGCACTTGATGGAGCCGTACTTCCTCCTGACTCCATATTTGATGATGACTCTCCTTCGCGACCTAACGCACGAGGTGTTCCGCCTGAGAATGGAGTAGGCTTGTTACCTGCAGTAAACAGATCGTCCCACCACATATTCCACTCACTACCATCAACAGCCGCAGATGCAACAGCTGCAAGTGCCGCAGGATCAGGTCTCGTACGCGGAAGTGGAGGAGATGACGCAACGCTGGATGTAGAAGCCGTCGAAGTTGACGATGCAGCGAATGAACTATGCCGATGCTTATTTCGATGCTTCCGCGATGACGACGAAGACGATGAAGCTTTCCTCTTTAATGATCCATCAACCGATAAAGCGCGATTAATATCCGCAGTCGTAGAATCAAATAACACACCACCTGAAAGTTTTGCAGATTCAAGAATCGCAGCCGCGGCATCCGCAGAAGTAGCAGAGGTACGCGACGATGAAGTTGTAGTGGTAGACAAAGACGACCTGCGATCTGATCCAGTATGACTCTTAGTACTATGCCTTCTAAGAGCATGTGCAGCTTCTTTAACTCTTCTTGACGATGATCCAGATGTTGAAGCTTCCTGCACCATACCATCCATCATTGCAAACAAATTTTCAATCTCAGAATCATTCACATGTCCCCCTTGAGTTTGCACTTCAGCAGCAGAAATTTGGGATGCAGAACTTCGATACTCCTCAAGTTGCTGCTTCTGAGTTACAGCCCATTGGAATACATTGTCATCGCCACTACTGATATGTTCAAGAACAGAAGTAGTAGGTGCAGCTCCATTTTCATGGCGCAAATCAACGGGCGTTTGTGCTTCGCTGTTTGGAATGTAAGGAATCGTCATCGATGCTACTTGCTTATCCTCACTCTTCTTGTCTTTGTGGTTGCTGACATTGTCCTCAATTACCGTGACCTGAACAGCAACAGGGGCAACCTCACTCTTGATTTCCGACGATTTACCAAGCAGTGCATCTGAAAGGCTCTCAAAAGCTCTATACTCAGCATTCGAAACTCCAGGACCACCATAAATTCCAGCTAAACATTTACACATAGTATTTCTTGTCTCGTAAATCAGCTGTCCATCCTTAGGATAATCCATAGCCGTATACAAGACAATTAACCCACACGAGAGAAGCAACTTTGCTTGATTCACACAAAGAGTAAATTTGACATCACGCAAACGAAGATGAGATGATATGGCAATAATAGCTTTTGCAGAATCCGTCATAGCCATAATCGAACTCGTGCCACGATTCGCGGAATCTTCGGTAGCAATTGCCGGTCGATGAATCAAAATCCGCGCATAATGATACGCAATTGCGAAACATGGCGCGCGAGGATGGTGACGGAGTTCACTAGATGGCACAGGTGAAGCAAGGTCAAACTTCAAATGTGGAGCAATTCCGTATCGCCAATTATCAAGCTCTTCTTCGAGATCATAGACCATCTTGTACGTTCGAGTAGCCGTCGGAGACGGAGAGTAAATCGTAGTCACGATATGAGCAAGGACGCGAGTAAATCTTGCTAGTTCAATTGCAGCAGAGACTTTTGTACTCCTACCGGGAGGGACAGACGATACCGACTTCTCGCTGATAAACTCATCGTCAATATCTGAAGGATACGGACAAGCAATATCCTCTTGTCTCAGAACTGGCGGAAGACCAAGCGCAGTACTCGAAAAGACATCAAGTGCGAAAGTCGCCCAAAAAGTTCTGAGTCGTAATTCCCCTTCCAGAAAACTGAGACGATGACTACTAAATTGCTTATTAGGCCGATTAAGACCTAGACGTAGTGCCATGCCTGTCGCTTTCATCTTAAATTGCCACAAGTCAGAGTGCTGTCCTGCAGCAAACATGTCAAGTTGAGCAAGAATAAGAGATTGAAGAATAGTCAAAGAGTTTTTGTGCTCAAGAGTGCAAAGAAGACGTCGCCACTGTCGCTCATAGATAGCATGAGAGTCTGTGGCGGTTGATGATACATGACGAGACGCGATTGCAAAGACAAGATAGAGTTGAACAAGAAACTCTTCTTTGCCAAGAAGAGTCGAAGAGCTATAAACTCTCTGATAATCGGCTTGAAAGGTAGGGATATGCAAGACAGGGAAGAGCGAATGCCAATCTTTGAAAAATAGCTCAACAAGTTGATCAGCAAGTACTCGTGGAGGAAGAGAGGGAATAGCAGACGATAAGTCATCAAAGTTATATCTTGGCAAGGCAGACGTAAGGTCTACAGTTTGAAACAAAGGGTCCATGAAAGCTGAAAAAGCAGAAGATTTGGTAGTGGTGGCAATTTTTTCTCGCAAAATGTCAGCAAATGCGAGACCAGAAGAACTGCCTTCGTAGGTGCCATCAATACCAAGGCTCTGCAGTTCGTGAACAAAAAACGGCTCAGGAGAATCATCAAGATCTGATTCAGAAACAGAGCCAGCTACCGAGTCCTCACGCATGCGCTTGGACGAGGGAGAAAGCGACTCGACGCGGGACACGAGCTCCATCCGGTTATCATGGCTATCAAGGACCTCTTTCAAGCCGCGGTTCTCATTTTCGAGCTGGCGAATGTGATCTTCAAGTGATTCGGTGTATCCACGGGGAAAAGCTCGACGTGAGAGTTTATCAGAGGTTCGACACTCGAAGCCGACGTTGGTGCACTGCGTACAGGATGGCCGTTTGCCGTCGCAGCGAATCTGGAGAAGGAAGATGATGTCAGCACGTAAGATTCAGTAAATGTTGAAAGAACGGGCGGACAAGGTATTAAAAACCTTTTTACTTCGACATCTAAAAGAAATGGATAGTTAGTATACTATTTTGATAAGATTCAGAGTGGATGTTGCGATGTAGAGATTTATCGGCGAGCCGAGAATTAATTCGCACGAACAGCCACTAAGAAGCGGCGAATATATAACACATGGCTCTCAACTACCGGTTCGGAAGAGGCACGCTGCCGCACTCTGACTATAAAAGAACAACTCAAAAAACACACCTGTCGCACGCCTGTGCTATGCGGCCTATCTGAGTGCCCGGAGGCTTGATCATTTTCCTGTATGCGAGTAACGTTAGCAGAGGAGCAGCTAATATCATGCAACGCCAGGGTGGCGACACAGCGAGCGGCGACGTACCACGCTTGGCTGCCGTCGGGCATTTTGAGGCCAGATGAGGAGTTGCAGAGATATCGGGACTATTTTGGACAAGAAAGAAATGATGGTTGGCGATGGATGATGGGCGATAAAGATGAGAGAAGGGCGGCAGCGAAAGAATCCGGGGTAGAAAGCTGCTGAGGCAGATCGCGATGCACCGATCCCCACACTCTGCGCTTGCAATTGTTGAGGGTGCGGTGTCTGTGGCGGTGCGGACACTGGTTTGGCGGAGCCCGGCACGACGTCGGCGACATCCGCTTGTCCGCGCGCCACTGGTCGGACTTAACCGAGGCTTGTGCATGGCTGAGCATGGCTTGTGCGGAGGCTTGACTCTGGGGTGCGGGGACGACGGTTGCAGAAGGCAATAAACAGTTGGTCACTGGACTAAGTCTTTCGCAGTTAATATGTTATTTAATTCTTTATTTTATTCTGGCCAGTTCCTATTGGACCATGGTAGTTTCAATCGTGTGAATGGCCTGATCGAGCGGTTCAGCGCACATCTTCGTCACCCTGCTCCTCCTGCTCCTCCTGCTCCTCCTTTACTTCCTGATCATCTGATTCCCTCTGCTCCCGGTTGATAAACTCCAGCACCGCAGGCGATTCCGCCAGTCGCTGCTTGCGTTCCGCAAGCTCGTCCAGCAGCAGTCCGAACGCGCGATCCTCGCGCTGCCGCAACGACTCGATCACATCCGCCTCCTCCGCCGCCCACTCGCTCTGCCCGAGCACCTCCATCCACCCAGAGACCATCTGCTCGAGCAGCAGCACCCGACGTAGCTCAAACACATCCGCCATAGGTCCCGTAGCCAGACGCGTGCGGATCGCCTCGGCCACCGCGTCGCCGCGCAGTCCCGGTAACGTTTCGCCAGCGATGCTCGCGTCGACGTCCTCCTCACCGTCCCGCGTAGTCGAAATCGAGACAGCGAAACCGTCATCGGGACTGACGCACAGTAGCCACAGATACTCGCACTCCCACTGCACGGTGGCGTCCGAGTCGACGTGCAGTTCGACCAGGGGGACGCGCCCGTAGATGTACTGCAGCGCGGGACCGCCACGGTCCACGCGCATCTTGATGTGTTCGACGCCGGTATAGTCCTCTGCCGCGAGCAGAAACCCGTAAGTAAAAAGCATTTCGGAGGAGCCTTTATCTGCGCCGTAGGAGATCAAGATCTCGACGTCCGCCTGGAGCTCGGACACAGGCAAGAGTTCAATCGACCCTTCCGCAAGTTCGTAGCGCGCATTACACGCCGTGCCGTGATTAGCGAAATCGAGTACCGGCACCACCGCAATCTCCCATCCGACATCTCCTGCCACCTCGATAACGCGCGAGCTCACCAACCACTCCGCCCGCAGGTACTCCTCGTAGCTGACTGGCTCGTCTGCAAACACAGTTGCCCAATGCGCGTTGAACGCGTCGAATTCGGACTGCAGCTTGCGTTGCTTCGCTTGCAGCGGATAGTACATCGATGTGCCCGCTACCCGCTCGCATCGGTCCGAGTCCCAAAATATCGGCGGCAAATTCTCCTTCTCACCACTAAGAGGATCCGGCAGCAGACTGAGATACGGCTCATAAAAGTTGAGTGGAATCTTAGTCGAAGTCGAAAACTTGTGAAGCGAGTACACAAAAAACCGCACAATTAATTCCCGAGGGCTCAGCGTAGTTTCATCTGCTTCCGGTGCATTTATCAAAGGCTTGAATGTATCCTTTTGCGAGAAAGCAAATGTTCGAATGTTGGATGCAGTCAGGATCATTGATTTTGGAATGTCGAGCAACTTATCTGGTGTCTCGTCCGAGGTGGAAAACAGCCCGAGACCGGCCGACGGTGTCGATCTCACCTGCACCGAGTCGGCAATTATAATGCCATGCAGTGCGGCCCATGACGCCAAATGTGCCATATCAATTGCTTTGGAATTTTACTAACAGCGGTTGTGTAGTCTGATCCGTTTGTTGTCAGGGCGAAAGCTATGAATGTAGATACAGAAAAATGGGCAAAGAGTACTATCTCTGCCTAATCGGGCTATGCTTTCCGGCGCTGTGTTGGTGGCGACACGCAGTTGTTTAATAGCTACTATTATTCGTTTGCTTTTGTAGACTGTGCAGACATATTCCTGATTGTGTGATGCTTCTCGGCGACTGGAGCGACTTTTGTCTGTGACGTAATTCGAAAGTTCGGGTGCTCGAAAAATAAGTAACCTGAACTTTATTTACACTTTACGGTAATTCAGACTCTCTCTCCATTTTCTATCAGGATATCTCACTCGTCCGATCTATGGGGGATCCATCCTCCGTCCTTCTGAGAGCCCACGAATTGATCTCATTTCTGGGATCTAGTATCCATGGCGACTTGACGAATCTGATGACATGTAGCTCGACTGCATTATCAGATTTCTTATCACAGCATCAATTACAAACACACTTCACCTTATCGACTGTAGATTCAGGTGAGATGGCAGTTTTTAAAGGCTTTTTGAAAAAATATGATAATGACACTACGTATATCATCTATCATAAAGCCGGATTGGCCATCTGCTTCAGCAGTTCTTCGAATGGTAAGAGTAACTCGTGATGTTGCACAATCCTCGCTTAACATGCATACAACTACTCGTAGAGTTTGTCTGACTAAGATATATTTTTTTGTCTTTAGATAAAGCTGCTGTTGATACTCTAGAGTTCTACAACATTGATCAGAATTACGAGCCGACGCTCCCTGCACTACTCCCATTCGAGGGCCTTACGCACAATACAACAGCATCCGAATTCATCGATGTCTACGGAGAGCCCAGTCAAAAGGGCGGTGGCATTAGCGCTGGAATCGATATTTGGTTTCGATGGGATGAGCTATCGATAATAGACTATATGGGAAAAGCGATTACCATTGGTCTGGAAATTCAAATTGCTGACAAGAATTGGGAAACTGGTGGTAAGAGTAAGTGGAAATCATTGGCGATATATCGTCCTTCGTAAAAAAAATGCAAAAAGAAGATTAATTAAATTAGCCAATACAAATTATTGTACATATCTTAGGAATGAAATATCATTACAGCGCGCAGCGTAAGAGAAAGGCAAAGCGAGAAAAGCAAAGCGAGTTAAAAACAAAATATATATAAATAAGACGAAAGCTTATAAACCATTCAAATATAGTACAAAAACTCAGCGACCCGTCTGATCAAAAGGAAATCTCCATCATCTGCTCTCCGTCCACAGAACAGGTAGGGCAACTTCACAAGCCTTATACGCCACACCTATGCTTTCAATAAAAACGGCAGGGTACTGCAAGACTGATGCTTCTTTATACATTAGCAAAATGCTATATAAACAAACCAAAACAAAATGATAGACAAGAATAAATGGGACAGGGATTACACTATATAATATTGTTAGTTATATATCTTCGCTTAAGTCGGAAGAAATAATATTGCACGAAACTAACCCAGATAGCAAACCAATAGGTTCGGAGACACAAGCTCCACCACGTTCAAAGTAGCGGAAACATCCATGCTGAAGTCGCATCAATCTTTTATCCCCGGCAGCAAATAAAGAGTAAAGAGCTTGCGCAAGCATATTTACAACCGAGCTCAAAGCCTTTCGCTGCCAGTAAAACACATTTAATTGAGACATAACCAATGGCGCGTCTTCAAAGTCAGGTACGGCAGATGGGGATAATAGATCTGAGATTAAAACAATATCGTTAAGAGCGACAGTCATTCCACCGCCAGTAAGAGGATGCCTCATATTAAACGAATCGCCCAAAAACAGCACACCTGGTGTATAATTGGATGAAGGGGGAAGATATGAGTTGGGCATTGATCTTAACCTCTCACTTTCGATAGCAACTTTGAAAGAAGGCACTAAACAATCAGGAATAGATTTAAGCACCACAGATTCGAGATATCTTTTCAAGTCGCCATTTCCCGCAGAAGGAAGCTTTCCTTGTATATCGACAAGCATTCTTGTTTCATGCTCACCAATTTGATAGACAAGAATGGGAGGCTGATATCCGAGAATAACATGACCATGATTTTTAGTAGGCAAGACCGCATCTTTGAGAACTAAACCAACAAAGTGAGAGCGAACTTTAACTGGAGTTGTGATGAATTCGCGTCTAAATTTCGAAAATGTACCATCGGCAACCACGGTCAAGGACCCGAAATACTATTCAAGCGGGAGTTAGCAGGTTTTCGTTGATTGATTGGAACTTTAGAGATAGGAGAACGTACTATCTCCGACTTTTCAGACGATTTACCACTGCATTTGACTCCAACCACAATTCCGTTCTCTTTATCAACAATAACTTCGTTAACAGTCGCTTCGAGGCATGTAACACTAAAAGAAAGAGTTAGTTGGCAATCCCAATAAGTTTCCACAGTTGCATATTTACTTTGGAGCAGTCTTTGCAGCTGCGCGCAGTCGTGAAATAAACCGGCCATGGTGAAATGAACGACCTTCTAACAGAGTTCCTGGACTGGCAGGGTTCTCATTATATGGAAGACGAACGCGCTCCTTACGGTAAATGATTGTGTAACCTGTCGCAGGAACAGCGTCGATATCAGACAAACAATCGGCCAGGTCAAGCTTACGAAGAGCATTCACACCACCAGGCTGAAGTAATTCACCTACAATACGATCAGGCTCCGACCAATCGCGCTCTATATCATAACAAAAGGGCAAGTCAGTACATATCGCATGCAGAGCGTCGACCGACGCGAACATACCAATTAAGAGCACACGGCGACCCTGACGACCCCACGTCGCACCGAGAGCGGAACCAACCACGCCCGCACCAACTATAATGGCATCATATTTGACAGAGGGATCCGCCGAAGGAGCAGACATTGCACAGGTTTATGGGGGGGGCGGACTGCGAGTGCAGGAGGAAACGAACCGCAGCGCTATTATTATTTAGGGCAGACCTCGACAGTGGTGCGCGAAGTGAGCCCATCTGGAGCGAACCCTAATCTGCACTAAGTATCCGGGGGGAATTAGTTGTACTGGACCACCAAATGATTTTAATTCAGCCCGGATTCCGCAGAGTGGCGCCATTTAACACGTGAAAGGGACCGAACAGCGCGCTTCTAACTCCGGTAGCCGACAACGTCATCGCACTTAGTAAATGCTCAGTAAGGGAACTTGTTTTGTCCTCGCCCTTTCTTTTGCAATGCGCACTAACTACCAGTGAATTGATCCGGGTATATAAACGAATTACGCCTAAGAGCACAATGCAAAGCTTTTTGCTAGTAATAGCCGTCTCACTCGGCCAGAGCTCATCTCGGATCGCAAAAAAGTCGTCACGTGAGTAGCCAAGTGCGGCATGCCCTTGCCCATCATCAGCCATCCTCAGTTTCAAAGGACTCTACTCCATCAACGCAGACTCTAGCCCTCGTGATCCCCCACCCTTTCCTCTTCTCACCATGTCCTTCGACGTACCGGCGACTCCGCGACGGGTCAAGGTCTATGAGCTTTTGCATGAGAGCTGGCATGACCGCGGCACCGGTTTCTGCGTCGGCGATATCATCTCGGTAAGCGATCCTCAAAGCCGGTTCCTGGTCTGCGGCTAATCAATTCACGCGCGCAGGACGACGCATACATCCTCGTCAAAAGCGAAGAAGACTCAGATAAATATCTTCTCGAAGCCAAAATTTATAAGGACGTGCAATATCAAAAACAACAAGGTAGGTTGCGCGTCACAATTGGCTCTTAATCGTGTGCCTGTGGTTGACATGCTCGTGATTTACTAGATACCTTGATTGTTTGGACTGAACCCGACGAAACCGATCTCGCACTTAGTTTTCAAGAAAATGAGGGATGTGCAGCCACCTGGGAGTTTCTTACCGAAGTTCAAAGACATTTAGGAATTGATGATATGGCATCCGATGAGATCAATGACAACTTTGGTTCTGCTTCTGTAGCACTTCCTAGTGAACCAACTCTGAGCAATTTGGCAGATATAGAAAGAAGTCTCACAATTGCTTCTCACTCTCAGTATGGACGCGGACCCATTACGAGGGAACTCATTGAATACGTATGTCTGCCGCTTCGCCTACGCCAAGGCAAATAGAAAACTGGCATCTAACCTGTTTCCTTCTACATAGAACTACCTTGGCAAACTTATTCCCTTATTATCGGTTGCTGAAGATCTGGAGAGTATATCAGATCTGCACACCTTATGTCGGATAATGAAGCTGATCAGTATGTTGAGTTGTTGTCTCAACAATGAATGTTCTTTGCTAATGAGTTTTGCGTTAGTATTAATGAACGATAATACCATCATGGAGCAAGTTGTCTTAGAGGAATACATTGTTGGTGTAGTAGGAATTCTTGAATGTATGTCGCAATTTTGGTTTGATATGAGTATGCTTTTTAACTGACTATTTTATTAAGATGATCCCGAATTTCCTTCTTTCAAAGCCAACCATCGCGATTACATATCTGACGAATCCAGATTCAAAGAAGTTATTCCTATATCTGACGAAGACGTGCGAAACAAAATAAAGTACACGTTTAGACTACAATATTTGAAAGATGTTGTGCTCGCAAGATTACTAGATGATCCTACATTTTCTATGCTCAGCTCTATGATATACTTTCATCAAGTCGCTGTTTTGAATCATTTACAGCATAACGATGCATTTACCACAGCATTGTTCAAAATTTTCGAGAGTCCTTCAGAAGAGAACAGCATCGAAATTCGCAAAGAAGGTACAGATTTGGAAGAAAAAATCGAAAAGACGCAGGAGTCTATAACAAACAAAGAGAATTCCGAAGTACCCAAAAATGGAGCTGAAAATGGGACACAGGTTGAGCATGAACTGAGTAGAAAACGAGATGCTGTTAGGTTTATTCATCAATTTTGCTTGACTGCTAAAAACTTGCAAGTTAGCCAACGAGCTTTTCTGTATACCAATTTCATAAACAAGGGGTTGTTTGATGTGATAAACTTTGCTCTTCGCGATAGTGTTTCGAATATCAGAAATGTTGGTACCGAACTAATTCTTGTCGTTATCGATCATGATCCATCACTAGTTCGAAACCTTGTATTGAAAATCAATAGTCAGCATACTACGGCAATCGTTGACACTTTGATCGACCTCTTACTTGCTGAACATGATTTTGGAGTAACTTCACAAATTGCAGAAGCTATGCAAATCCTGTTAGATCCCACATCAGGCCAACCGTATGATGTGTTTCGGAAATCGACAGATATGCTTGCCCGTCAGAGAGCCGATGATCCAGAGCTGGAGATGTTTCTGGATGCGTTTTATGGTCATTCGATCGATCGCCTTTTCAGTAAACTTACTCATCTTCAAGAGGAAGAAGTCGCCTTAATGAATTCCAGTAATACTTCTCTGTATAATTGTCTGTGTGAGTTGGTGTGTGCTTTTATACGCCTTCATGGATACCGAAGTCGTACGTTTCTTATTGAGTCGAACGTCTTAATCAATATTGGAAAATTATTTCGCAGCTCGCACAAATCATTAAAACTTGGTAAATGCTGGCATTTTAATACTTTTGATATATTTGATAAATAATGCTAATTGACCCATTTGTTTTTTTCAATAGCTGCTCTTCGATGTCTCAGACAATGTCTTGAGACCAACGATGAATTTTATTATCGCTTTATGACAAAAAGCAAATTATTTGCACCAGTTGTCGATCTAATGGTTGAGCTTGGAAATAGGAATAATCTTCTTAGCTCTGCTTGTCTAGAATTTTTCGAATTTATTCGAAGTGTACGTATTATTGACGTAAAGAATAGTTATGATATGAATGAATACCTAACCACGCTATATACTTACAGGGAAGCCAAAAACATGATTTTCAAAGAAATATGAAGTCAATAGTGACACATGTTGTCAACTCATTTAGCGACAAGCTAAAGACTCTTGAATCCTTTGAAACTGTCCGATCATTGATTGCTCGCGCGGAGCAAATACAAAGTGAAACACAGCCACCAGTTGAACCCCTAGCAGATGGGAAATTGTGCGTGCTCTTTTTTCCTATATACACTTCTGAAATTTTTTTTGTGTAACGGCTTGTACTAATATGAATATAGAGCCGGGAACACTGTACGATGGGCCAATGCGCGTGACTTGGAACTGGAGCTGGAAGAGGAATATTTCAATACTTCAGATGATGAACTGGTAACAGAAAATCCTTCTAAGTCCGTAACTTCCGATCGCAACGGTTTTGAGTCGACATTTCCAGTATCAAGATCTATCCAGGACACTAGTATTGAAGAAAAGGTTTCCGAAACTGTTGCTTCGCCAACCAATAAAGAAACTGAACTGAAGGCAAGCTTACCGGTAATAGTGTCCGAGAAGCCTGATGAGACTGTTCGAAGTCTTCTATCTTCAGAAGTTTCTCCTTTTGCTATGCTAGGTGAAAAACGACGTCGTCAGGATGAGAAACTTGAAGAAGATGATGAATTAATCAAACTTGCTCTGAAAAAGAAAAAAGGTGCGTCGAATACTAAAAATTTAGGTAAAGGTAATGGCACTTCGGCGGGGACGAAGAAGAGCATATTTGCAAAAGCAACTGGGAAGTTTAACTTCAAATTTGGTAATAGCAAAGAGTAATTATATGTAAGAAAGGGTGCAACAAAAATTAACTACTACTATATTTTGCATGGATTATTTTTTGTACTTGGGTGTGTGTAATCATAGGATACATTGGCGTATTAATGGAGGGTTGTTCTCAAATGCTTGATTTAGGAGGGGATTGAATTTATGTTTTCATATAAAATCACAACTTTTACAGTCAATGAATGTCTAATTGAGTCTGATATTCACAATTAACTTGACTGCCTTTAGAGTTTCGCTTGCTTACTCAACAGCCGCTCACTGTGAAGTACACCTAAAATCGCGTCAATAAGAATGCAGAAAAAAAAAATAAACAACAAAGACGAACTTTCGGGATACGGTAGGACTTGCATCTGTCCAGTATGCCATGCTCCGCCGTCTACTACGGAGACAGTGCCGGTAATAAATGACGCAGCATCAGAGAACAAAAACACTAGCAGATCAAGATAATTAATAAAATACTCTTATTGCTAAAAGATTTAGAGGAAGAGAGGCGACTTACCCGTAGTGTCAGCAATATCATTCACCGATCCAAGACGCTGCAATGGGACCGACTTTGCAACTTGCCCTTTGGCTCCACCAGGTAATAATCTCGCAATGCCTTCAGTTCCATCAATAGGACCTTTAAAACCTCATGAGCACCCGTTTGCGCACTTATCTTATATCAAATTCAGTTGTCGTGACTTACCTGGTGCGATACAATTAAATCGAACTCCAAACGGACCAAGCTCAACTGCTAAAGCATTGGAAAGGGCATCAACTCCAGCTTTTGCGGCGCCCACATGACTCTGGAATTGTACGCCTTGATAGCAAAGTTAGCAAGATTTGAACTTTGAAAATTAAAACAAAATGAAACGAAACAATAGTCGACATACCGTAGTAGTGAAGAGTAGCGGAAACCATTATGACTGCTCCCTTGTTCTTGATAAGCTCGGAAGATGCCGCCTTGACGGTGTTATAACTACAAAATTCGGTTTATATATATGCACGCAATTAAAACTGAACAAACAGCGTACTAACCTTCCCAGTAAATCAATTTCAATAACAGTTTTAAAAGCATTTGCCGATAAATGCCTAAAGTCAGAGATGAAATTTCCCGCAGCACCACAGATAACGAAATCGATCTTTCCTAATTCTTGCACTGTTCTATCCACAGCCTCTTGCATCGATTTCATATTTCTGACATCAGCACTTATACCAATCACTTTACTACCCTTTCTTAGTCTTTCGATCTCAGATGCTGCATTCTCTGTGACCTCCTTCTTTCGTCCGAGGATAGCGGCGTTGGCCCCTAGTATCACAAGAGCTTCGGTTTGTCGTCGACATATGGTACCCTGATCCCAAGTCAAGTTAGTAACAAGAACAAGCTTGAACCAAGTTTAGATGTTGTATAGGTAACTTACCGCACCCCCGGTGACAAAAACCACCTTGCCGCTAAAAATTCCGGGTTTGAAAACTGATGAATTGTAGGCTTGAGAACTCATTGTCGATTCAGTGTAGAAAGATCACCAAAGTAGAAATCGGGTGTTTGCAGAATATGTTTGTTAACAACTACTATTCTCCTGAAACAGCTGCAGAATTTCAGTCTTTGGGTGTAAGTATTGAGAAAGAGTAGGCGACGTGGATCAAGATTGATTTCTATATTCAGACCCCCGCTTCGTTACTGCCGAGGTCCACAGGGTACTGACGTAATGGCTTCCGATGGCCTTGTACTTCAGTTCACACACCAGGTGCTGCAGCATCAAAGATTTCTGTTACTCTATGCTGAATAGTATTTGCTCATAGTCATAGCATCTAATTCACTTTCTACACTATTTGATTAATCGATCTTGCAAGTGCGACCAAAGTCGGCGTTGAAATGAAGATGTTTAAGGGCGTGCGGCGCTTCAATTCGTCAATTCAAGATCCTGATCTAAATCAGTTCCATTTTATAGACAGTTTCGCCCTTCTTTTATTATTTTTATAAATGGGCGAGCAGAATATAAATCATATTCTACGATTGGGTAGCCGGCGGTGAACTAGAAAGCAGTATAACTGATTTCGAGATACTGCTACAGGAGTAGTGATCACACCTGGTGATAGAAGTATAAACAATTCGAATAAGGGAAAAAGTAATGAAATTGAATACATGATATTAAGCACAATTTTAGAGATAAGGAACTGCAACAGCTCTATTCAAAAGAGTGCAATGTGAAAGCTGCTGGCAGCCGACCATAGGAACGACAAGTGAAGAGAGTGCACTCTTTTTGGAATACCCTAAACCGCAATACTGCCTTACAAGAACATGCCCGAAGGTTCTTGTACCCTTGTCAGACAGCTTACATCATCCACTCTCTAGTCCGGTCACTCGTCGGTTTGCCATCGTGACCTGCTGCGATGCGGTCTTGAATCAGCAATCTGCAATCTGCGCAGTTTATAAACGACTCGGCCTGCCGCTCTTGCTGGGGTTTTCCTTTTCTTTCAGTTTATAGACTTCATTAGAGACTTGATTCTATAGACGAATACATAGAATACTCATAAAGCATATACAGGTAGGAGTGCTTGATCATCATGGCCGCTGCAAAGGATGGACTACTTAACGTCGGCGAGCATTGCGCCTACATTTCTTGCCACAAGCTCGATTTCCTCCCGTATGTATATCACATGCATCACTGCTGTATTTTGCTTTGATCTAATTTCTGATTTACTAACTATGATCTGTAACATAGATTCAAATGCCCGGATTGCAGTCACAAATACTGCCTCGATCATCGTCAGCCGTCGTCTCACGAATGTCCAGCGATAGAGAAGAAGAATAAAGCCGCAACGATCAGTAGCAAAGCCAGCACTACTGCTATCAAGCTAGGCACCGCTCCAACGTCCCGCGAGCATCCTGTCAACTGCTACCTCTCGGCTTGCACCACTCAAATCAACACCACTCTGCATCCCGCCACTCGCTGTCCTGTGTGTAAAAATCTGACATGTCTAAAACATCGTCTCGCTCACGAATGTCCCGGTGCACCGCCAAAGTCAACGGAGAAAGACAAGAAGGCAAGTGCAATGGCAAAATTTGCCGAGTGGCGACTTAAGCAGGCGACCTCTTCAGCTACTTCGTCATCACCATCAACAACATCATCATCATCAACGACGAATAAAGTAGGCAGCTCTTTGTCATCCTTTTTGAAACCCAAGCCATCAGCATCAGCAGCAGCTACAATTGCGCGCGCAAAAGCTACAGCAACTTTAAAAGACAAAGCAAAGGGAGATTCTAATGTCGCGCCGCAAGATCGAGTCTACCTATTTGTTGAGTCGAGCATCTCTGGTATTTCTACGCCTTCAACATCAAATAATCAAAAGGCAGAGATGTATTTTGGAAAAGAATACGCTGTTGGGAAGGTTCTAGACAAGGCCGCAAATAAACTTCAAGTATCGAATCGAAACAGTAGCAAAGTCGAAGACAAAGACCGGTTAAGAGTGTACCATGTCGAAGGTGGTCGTGTACTTGAGTTTTCGCAAAAGCTTGGACAGACGGGGGTTAAGGATGGAGATACGATTGCCATCGTGAAGGGTATTTCGATGCCGAGTTTGCTACATTAAAAGTAGGAAGATAAGGCATAAGATTGTAATATAGGACTTTTTTGGTTTTTGAATGAATAGCATATACAGCAATGTAGCATAGAGTATTCCTTTTTTGGTTTTGGGATATATTGTCGTAATATATATATCATATATATAGTTTAATTCCCTGCAGATTATTTCAATCATGACCTCTGGAGCGATCTACACCGGAAAAGGTTTGTGACTCGGTCGAACCTGACCTCCACGCAAGGCGAATACAAAAAGTTCTCGGGGTCGAACGCCTAGTTGCTTGTAGTCAAAGTATGTCCGTGTGTGTCCAACTGCAGTCGGGGCCGTCTGACGTATTGCTCTGATTCAGACAGTTCAGGGGAGAAAAACCATAAACAGATTAAGCATTACTCCTCTTGCTCAGTCTTCCCGGGCTTTCATCACACCACAGCCCTACATCTTAATTGGATATGTACGATCTGTCATGTGTGATCAAATAATATATAATCTGTTCTGCTTTACGCTGACAACTAAAAGAAAGGTTTTATAGCTCTCTAATTTAAAGATTTTGATCTAGGAGCTACCGCTCTCCGAAATCCGATATCCTAGCCTCGAATTGGAATTTTTTTTAGTAATGATACGGAAATTACCACAATAACAACAGAAGTTAGAAGGCCAAAAAAATTGTGATTCTCAATTTCGTTGAATTCGTTTGGAAAAGTTGAGCGAGATCATCGAAGAAGATAGCTCAGAATTTAGTCTATCAAAGTGACGAATGAATTGGGTTTCGACAGGTTCAATGACCGGAGGATATTTATAATGTTTTAGCTCTCATTTAAATACTTTTTAGCGCACATTACACTATCGTACAAGCAGTTACCCCAGCAATTACCAAAAGAAATAAAATAATAGTACAGGCAAAAAAAAAATACTGACACCCAAATTCCAACCTAGAAACAAAAACCAAAGACTAATGTACACATCATATAAAAACAAAAAGAAAAATGGAAAAGGTTACTTCAATGCTGAAATGCGGTTCCACTCATGTTGAGTTGCTGCAGGTGACGCTTCCGGTGATGTCAAAGGTGATTCTGATTCTCCATCAGTCGAATAATTTGCTATGTCCTCTTCACCCTCCGATGAAGACGCTGTCATATCGCTCTCGTGTTCGTCACCAGTTTCGTCAATACTATGTTCGTCAATCTCAATGTCGTTGATATTAAAATCGGCATCATCAACCGGCATATCGATAAGGCCGGCAATTAATTCAATATAAGCTCTATAACCAGCTATAGATTCCTCAAGTAATACAGCCGTGTGATGAACCAGGCTTCCTTTCGGAGCAATACTTTCAATATGATTAATATCGCTAACGGTAAACTCGTCACAAGCTCTAACATCAAGTGTGATTGGAGACATAGCTGATTTAATCCATAGTTCGATATCACCTAGACCCGCGATTGGAATGTGGCGAAGATCGAGTGAGGTTAAAGATCGAAAACGGATCAAGTCATCACGATCCATGACAAAACTACATCCTGCAAGCGAAAGATGCTCTAGATTTGGAAATGCGTCCGGAAGAAGCTTCAAGTCATTTTCATTCACAGTGTTATAAGCCAGGTCGAGAGATTTCAAAGTCGGAATGCAAGCCGCGAAATAATCGTCCAGAGACGTGCATGTTCCGCCGAGAGAGAGTTTTCGTAGAGAACTGGTTTTGTGAAGAATTCTTGAAATCAAAGGACTAATAGACCTATCCTCATTATACCATTCGTCGTCATCATCGGCGCTCTCTTCGCTGTCAGAGAAGCAGGTATTCAGGCAGTCATTGAACTGCGCAAAGTATTCGATACTAAGTTCCTCGAGCACAGCATTATCTGCAACTACGGATAAAATAGGGGCCAAACTTGCTCCATGATAAAATGCTGGATCTCTCAAATAAACACTCTTTACGTCGCGAGAAAGATGTTGGCGAAGTAAAGGGCGCTTGAGGTCACGTTTGGTGCACTCTGATAAATCAACTGAATGCCATAACCGGCTATCATTTGCAGAGGCTTTCCACTTAAAAAAAAAGAATGTTGGTACAATATTCCGCTATTGAAGGGTAGAAATAAAACATACAGATGTGCAGACGGAAGAGCAAGTGACTAAGTCATTCCAGTCAAGATATTCGAATATTTTGACTGATAGTTCATATGGCAACCGGGATATTCCACGCTCGCTGCTCGGTGGAGGTTCATGGACAAACTCACTTCTTTCATATCTCCACTGCATACCAAAGAAGCCCTCCATTTTTTCCTTTTAACCACCAAAAAGCGGCCTACACAGAGAGCACGGGCACCGTCGATGTTGCATGCGCGACCGTGTTTCCACCAGGTTGTTTGTTGTGGGTGCTGGCCACGTGCGGCGCAATAATGTGCGTGCTCAGAGTCACGTTAGACGCGTGCGAGACATAGCGGCGTGCCCTTGTTCTAAAAATGGAAGACAAACACGCGTCGCCGAAAGTTGGCGTAAACGCGACGTAAGACGAGAGCGATTTGAGTGAGAAAAATATAGATGGCTATGACATAGTACCGTATTTCAGATGAAAAACCCGCGGCCTGCTCATGTCTGAGGAGATGGAGCGGTAGCTAAAATCTACCTATACTGGGTCTGAAGACACGGATTGTAGAAGCTCTAACTGGAGGTACTTTTGCCTCCAGACTACTAGACGGGCCCTACCGCGCCCCCCGCCGTCACTCTTACTTGAGTCTAAATTATCCTCCACCTGTACGCCGTGCGATCCCCAATACTTCCGCTCTTTGTCCGTACCCTGCCCACGTCATCTCCCCGGTCGCCCGCGCCTTCTTCTAATTGTGGGTCGGTATCGCGTATGCTTCCTCTTACTTATTTATACTTGGCGCATCGCTGCTCTTGACGCTCCGTCGCTGAACTCAGGTCGTGCGTGTATCTTTTGCTGCTCTCATGCGCTAACTCTCCGCGATCCATGTCTCCAGGCCTCCTTTTTCCGTGGCCGACGTCTTCGTCGCGTCCGTCCTCCTCCTCCTCTTCCTTTCTCACTTCCTCGACTTCGCCCTCTGTCTACTCCTCTTTGTCCATGACAACCACAGCCTCTCCGCCGGCCGTCGAAGCAAAGGCACCGCCAAAACGACACTGGTGGACCCGTCTCCGCCATTCACGCCAGGTCTCCTCTCCTCCCCAACTCAACCCTCTCCAGCAGCTAAACAACGACAGCAGTGCTCAACAAATACAGCTGGTTCCTAGCTCGAGTAACAATACTGCCTCTGACTCGGCTTCAGGATCAGCTGCATACTCATCGCGGCCCCTAGAGCTAGTGCATGACCCATACATCTTTGGGCAGCCGCTTGACAGCGCGGTGCAGCGGTCGTCGGCAATAGTTGTCATTAAATCTTCTAGTGGTGATAAGATCCAGTATGGTCCTTTGCCTGTTCTTGTTGCTATCTGCGGCTTGTACTTGCAGGATAATGGTATCACTCCTTTTTTGATTTTAGTTTTATTGGCGTGCAGAAAAAGACCGCCTTGTGCGCATAGCGGTTCTTCATTCGCACAAGCAGAGCAGAAATTCTAACTGCATTTCTCTTCTTGTTTATTAGGCATAAATACACAAGGCATATTCCGTCTCAGCGGTTCAGCTAAGCGCATTCGCGAGCTTCAACACATCTTTGGCTCGCCTCCCGAGTTTGGCGCCAGCATCACTTGGAAAGGTTTCACGGTTCACGACGCCTCAAGTATACTCCGCCGCTATCTTAACTGTCTCCCCGAACCTATCATTCCACTAGCAGAATACGATAGTTTTCGTGCACCGTTTGCGATGGTGGAACCAAATACTGCAAAGAGTCATAGCACGCGGAAAAAAGATATCATCGCAATATTACAACGTTTAATTCTCAATTTACCATTCACGAATCGTCAACTTTTGCTCTATATTCTCGATTTGCTCGAACAATTTTCTCGCCATGCGAAAAAGAATTTAATGCCAGCAGCCAATTTAGCAGCAGTGTTTCAACCGTGCATTCTCTCGCATCCATCACACGATCAAAGACCGGATGAATACCGAATGTCGCAGGATTGCCTTATTTTTATGATTGAAAATTTTAAGTACTTGCAACACAGCGATGACTCTGCTCAAGCAACAGCGGGTACGACAACTTATGAAGTTCTGGATAAGTCGGGTGGTAGCGGTACGGATACAGGCAGCGGTGGCATACGCTCAGCTCGTCGTGCTTTAAGTTCAGGCTCCAACTTTGCAAACTTATTCAAGCATGCGAATAGTAACAAAGATAAAGAGAATGAGAAAGATATTAGTGGTGCGCAATTCCCAATCTTGAAGCGTGCTACGTTACGAAGGTATAATACAGTTCCGAATAACCTTGATAAGGCGGCTGCCGCGGCATTAGAAGCATCGTCATCTACATCAGCAGCAACCGAAGGCTCAGCCACAGTACGAAACGAGCAACCGAGTATGAACGGACGGACACCTCCTCATGGAAGATCATCGGAGGCTAGAATGTCAAGTTGGTCTAATGGAGGTCTTGCTCGCCGAAGTCAGAGCAATCGCAGCAGTATCGTTGTTTCTTCTGATTTTCTCTCATTTATTCCTACTACAAGTGTTGCGCCTGCGCAGGGCACATTGGAACACCGCAGTACGACAACACCGATGTCGACAGCCGCTGCTGCTAGTGCATTACAGCGCAGTCGGAGCGGTCGTGCCCAGCTTTCACGTGCTAGTTCTGGAACTAATCTGGCGGGAGTGAATCGTTATCCTGGTTCCTGGAGTGGTAGCGCAAGCGCAAACGCTAGTCCTGTCGTACCGGCGAACGAATTCGCAGCAGTCGATGATGGAGATACACATTCGATTCAGCGCACACCTGAGCCATTCCATAGAACTGCTTTCGAGCAAGAGCTGCAAGCACTCCAACAGCAATCGGATCTATCGCCACTGCAACACAGAGATAGTTTTATAGAAGGCGAAGAAGATGTGCTGTACGTCCCTAAACGGACGTCATCAGTTCAACAACGAAGAACACGCTACAGCCTTGAAGCTTCGCCACAGATCATACGACGGTCTACGTCAAGGAGGCCGTCTACTACAGTTGAATATCCAGCAGCTCAGAGTCCGGCTTTAGCGCCGGTTGCGGTGCCAGCTACACCTTCACCGAAATCTATGCCACCGGCTAGGATTATTGCAAAGACGGCAAACCAGAGTCCAGCGAGATCTAGTTTGGCGGCGCAGAAACGGACCACTCTTGTGGGTTCGTCGCCACAGGCAAACCGGCCGTCAGCGCGATTGCAACCTCAACCACAATCTCAACAGCAACGGTCGCAACTGCAGAGACCACCAGTGTTGTCACAACAACAGCTGCAGCAGCAATCTCGACAGCAACAGCCGCCGCAACAGCCGCCGCAACAGCTACAGCAACAGCAGCAACGAAGATCAATCGACCAACAACAACAGCAGCAGCAACGCGAATCAGTCGACCAACAGCGACGAAGATCAGTCGATATCCCACCTGCCATCGCTCAATCACGCAAGCCACGGCGACAGGGTTCTATGTCGCGAGCTCTATTTGGAATTGTTTCACGACGTCCTGCACCCGTTTCTTCCACATCTGCTCAACCTCCTGTGCCGAAAGTTGATATTATGCATCATAAGCATAGTGCATCTGCGCAGGTAGGCGGACAGACGCCGTCATCAACTGCAGCGCTGGCAGGTGCAGGTGCTGCGTTTCATAGACATACGCAAAGTTTTGTGCCTTCACAGACGCAAACAACGACGAATGCTCCTGTTGCTGCGCGCAAGTTACGCAGAAAGGCTGCAGGCGGTCCTGGTGCAGTGGCTGGTATGCAAAGTGGGCCAGCCGGAGGTGTACATGGCTATTCACGGTCTGTTGGTATGGGTGTAGATGCGGGGATGTACAGGATTGCGCAGGCAAATGCTAGCGCATCGTCATTCAATAGGATGCGGTAAGAAGATGTTGAGTCCTCAGTTTGTATTTGTATGGATGCCTTTTTGTATATGTATATATTTGAATGAAAGCGACGCGGGATGTAATAGGCAGTGAGTACAATGTAGTATTATGGAGAGCTTTGTCGCCTTCGTGGGATTAGCTTGGAGGAATGCGGTCGGTTGGTGTTTTGATAATAACATACTATTTTTTAGTACTGTGTTAGTGCTGATTGTCGCATTTATTGAGTAAGCAGTTAGTCATCCGGAAAAGACCGAAGCTTGATTGACGAGTCTGGGTTAGAGTGTGAGTCAGACGGTGCGCGCCGGCAACAACCGCGAGCACTCAGGATCCTTTTGAGCAGCTTGCCAGTGATGGCTGCAGACCAGTTATGCGGCGGATAATGATAATTCAATTTCAAGACCCGGAACAAGGCCATATGAAGTCCAATACGGAAATGAGGGCTCATTATTGAGGCAGCAACAAGGCGGGCCAACGCGACGCGCGAGCTCGAGCCGTACAATCTTGACTCTCGTTAGCAATACTTGAAGTCGCTGACCCAGCTAAGTTTTCGGCTGCTGCGCTTACGACCAGCAGCATCAATCGTAAATGCCCATTATTCTCCTGCTAACAAGCGTTCGAATCCGGCCGCTGGGACACACGGTACTGAGCAAGCGCCTGACGACCTCGCTCGTGCGCCACGATGCCCTCACTGCGCACGGGGTCACATGAACACCCAGTGCGGAAACCGCGTAACCTAATTCGGCATAGTGTGGTTTTCTCCGTCCTCTTCTTTTCCTTCTCCTCCTCCGTCGTCCTCCATTCGCCGCCTACGCGCTTGCTCTTCCTCTTCTTCAGCACACCCCCCGCGAATCTGTAAGATGGCACTCGCGATGCCTACTCGTTTCTCAATCTTGACCTCGCGAAGAGGCCATTCTCCCGCTCCAGCGCCTTCCACCCACGATCCGCTCGCATCGTCATCTCCTCCGCCCGATCCGCTGCTCTCCTCGACTGCAGCTGCGTACTCCGCCTCCGCGCAACTCCGATTCCTTGCAGACTCTGCTGCTGCAAACGCCGAATTGTTTTGGCAGTTGCAAGCTAGCGCCAGACGATCTTCTTTTTCTTCGGATCACTCCTCTTCAGCTAGTACGGATACTACCACCGCCTCGATTCCGACTACGTCCACATCTACAAGCGCCCCGGTCGCTCCTCCCGGCCACGCACTTGTTTACATACATGCTGTGCGTTCCACAGATACACTTCCTTCGGTCCTCCTAACCTACAAAATCGATGCCACGATCGTCAAAAAAACAAATCGACTATGGACGAACGATTCGATCCACACTCGTGCTTCCCTAATGCTCCCTGCGAATGACTGTGCGATCCCGCTTCAATGCCACTTACGGGCTGAAAAGGGAGCTAATAGCGAAGTTAGAGGTGTTCCTAGTAATGCATTGTTAGTAGGATGGGGTATTGTTGAGGGTGTTGGTAGACGAGTTGAGATTTGCGCTGTGCCGTGCTCGAGATTGGGATATTTCCCCGCTCGTCAGCAAGCTGCAGTTGTTCAGTCGCAGTCGAACTCCGCTGCTGACTTAACTGATGCTGTTACGATTACGAATCCTGGAGAACTATCAACACCTAGACGTTCAGTTGACTCTGGAATGACCGATTTAACATCCGCCAGCGATGCTTCATCAACAACAACAGTCGAAGAGCCATCTGCCTATTCCACCGAATACGTCGCCACCACCACCACCTCTCCATCACAAATCCAGTCATCGTCTCCAACTGGATGGTTCTCTAAAGTTACCCGTGGATTAGGAAGTTCATCAAGATATAATACTTCTTCTACCGCATCGTCAGGATCGGGATCGACGACTCCGAAACCGACGGTGAGGGGTAGATCGGCGATTGTGGCACGTCAAGAGGATTTTGAAATGTTACCTGAGGAGGAATTATATTGACATTAAGAACTGTGTCTTTCAAAGACTGCTTAGTGAAGTGATTTGTCATTATTACTCTCTTTGATGGAGATCTGCTACGACATTGTTTGGTTTTCATTTGCTTGCATTTTTGGTCTTCTTTATTTTTATTTGTGTTCATTTTTGATTTTTTTTCGGGTTCCTGTCATGGCGCTTTTAGTGAATTATAAAAGATTTGGGAGGTAGTTTTACTGTTTACATTTTTCGTTTTCATTTTTTTGATATGTTTATTTTTTGCTGAATTCATCAGTCTAATTCAGTTATGGTCTCTATTGTTAGCGCTTTGTTGAATATAGATCTTGGTCAAGCACTATCTTTCCCTAATTCCTATTCGTATAACATAGATAGTAATACTAACAATTAATGTGATGCTTGTCTTTTTCATCATTTTCTCTACAAAAATTCTCTATTCAGTAGTCAGCCTGCGCAGCGGTTCGCTTATCTGTATGGATCGCAAGTTCAGCACACTCCTGCTGTCTCCTCCACTCAATCGCGTTTTGACCAGCATGTGTTTATTCGCATACTGCGGTTTTATTTTATATCAAATGTTCTGGCCACTTCATGTCATCATTTGAATCGGGTTCACCATAAAAGATAAACAGCAAAGGTCTTCTAATGAAGAGGAAGTGCACAATCAGTATACATATCTTCCTTGTCATTAATACTGAGCCAGTACTCAGAGCGACGAAATCTAGATGCCCGCATTTATCGCACGTACGATTTGAAAGTAAATACTGAGATTTCCAAGAACTGAGATCGGCTCAAACGGATACTACTGAAAGATCGGAGGGTAAAGAGAGAGTTTGCTTGGGCAATTTGACTAGGTTGAGACCCATACCTGGCGCGATCGGCATTGCTTGTGTTCTGCAACGCAAAAGAAGCAACAGAATCTAGGAGAAACTCCTACCTCATATGCATATATTGAATGGGATGCTGAGCCCATCTTGCATGAAGTCCAGAGTGCATCTTGAACATACCTATTCACTTTTGAATATAAGAAACACCCAGAGCAGGGTGTCTCGCCAGACTTCTTTGTTCAAGACTATTTGGATGTGGCTATTGATGACCCTCCGACCTTGATTCCAAAGTTATGCAATGTAACACATCAGATTGCACTAGAGCCTGGTACTAGGCCAGGGTTCTGACCGCCATACTTCCTTTGCATGAAGATAAGGCATAATTTGTGAAGGACTCTAGCATGTTTCTCATGGTCCTTTTTTGAACAAATGCAAATTAGAATACCATCCAGATAAACCACAATTAAACGATCGAGACATCTATAGTTCATAATCATGGTGGATCTGGATCATTCAATACTGTATGTTATTATAGAGCATTTGCATTGCTTTAAGTAGCTTTAGTGATGTCTTAAACAGTGCAATCGTGACAAATTATTGCTGGTCTTCATTTTGTTCCGTCGCTCATCGATATAGTACGGATTGACTGACAATAAATAGTACATTAATTTCTCAATTAGAATATCAAATCAAATATGGAGCATAAGCACTTGGTTGTCGAAGTTGATTCCATAACACAGATTACATAATTACTGATTGTATCAGCAGTTAACGCGCGAAAAACGCGTGCAGGGTTAGGCTACTCTTTACACGTAAATCTTGCACTGGCGCGTCTTGTTATCCCTCGACAAACACGAACTTCCTTCGTCTCGACTTCCCCATCCGCACGTGCAGTGCATCTACGACTTGATAGCGCTATAGAATCTTTTAAGGAATGGCTCCATCAACAACAGCTTCATTACCTACAGTCGACGAGCACATCGACTCGAAATGCGACTCCTCGCCACCTTCCGTGAAGCGCGCGCGAATTGATACCGACTCGATCAGCAATAGCAGCACCAGCACAGGAAATTCAGAAGAGCAAGCCTATCTCAATCTATGCTCTACAATTCTTACTCGTGGAGAGAAGCGTATGGATAGAACAGGAACTGGAACGTATTCACTCTTCGCACCTCCTCAACTCCGATTTTCTCTTCGCGACGGTAGATTCCCATTACTTACTACAAAGCGCGTTTTTCTGCGAGGAATTATTCATGAACTGCTTTGGTTTGTTAAAGGAAGTACAAGTGCTATTGAATTATCTTCAAAAGATATTCATATATGGGACGGTAATGGATCTAGAGAGTTTTTGGATTCGGTCGGACTTTCGCATCATGAGGATGGAGATTTGGGGCCAGTTTACGGATTTCAATGGAGACATTTCGGAGCTGAGTATGTGGATTTCAACACTGACTATACTGGCAAGGGAGTTGACCAAGTTGCGGAATTGATTGACAAGATCAAGAACAAACCTACTGATCGCCGACTTATTCTATCCGCCTGGAACCCTGCTGACTTGAAAAAGATGGCCTTACCGCCGTGCCATATGTTCGCCCAATTCTACGTGTCATATCCAGATGGGGCAGGCAAGCAAGGGGAGCTGTCATGCTGCTTGTATCAACGATCTGCAGATATGGGACTCGGAGTGCCATTTAATATCGCGAGTTATGCGCTGTTGACGGTGATGATTGCGACTGTGTGCGGATTGAAACCGGGCGAGTTTGTGCATTGCTTGGGCGACGCGCACGTCTATCTTGATCATGTTGATGCTATGAAAACGCAAATCGCACGCTCGCCGCGTGAATTCCCCAAACTGGTGCTCAAGAGAGAGGTTAAGGATATTGATGATTTTCAGTATGAGGACTTTGAAGTGGTAGGATACAAGCCGATGGGAAAGATTGATATGAAGATGTCGGTTTAATTACATTTAGAAGCTTAATTTGAACTTTAGTTTATCAGTTGAACGCGTTGAATGGTATCTCTAAATTGAAAGCGAATGGTCGAGAATGGCTATATGCAAACCAAAGAGCAGGGAATAGACCAGATACTGGCCCGAATCTGGCGGGGCGCTCTTGTCCTGAATTTTTTTTTTAAATGGTTTCGGAAGCTGGATGGAAACCTTGGCGAAGTTTATGTGGGACATACAGCAAAGAGATCTAGGCTGAGGGTGATATACGATCAGTTAGATGGTTGATTACGGTTGAATACTGCGCATATCCTGGACAGAAGTATGTTGAGCATCTCGACAAATAAGAATTATAACGAGAATGAAATTTACGAGTTAAGAGTGCGGAAGATCGCTTTGGTTCGTAAGCTTATAGTCTATAAATATTATACATACAGACATACATAGCTGCGCTGGTGCAATCGCATTTAATAGTAAATAAAAAATGTAATTTTGGCAGCAAGCGGCGCTGGGAGATAAAGTAATATTCAATATTTGCTACACCGCGTTATGCGCATGAGAGGACTACAACGCTCTTGAATTGAGCATCGGACATTGTAATTAGCAGATGCAGTCGTTATATGCTGGCCAGCAACATCTGTGTGCCCTGATTATCAGACAAGATCAGTAGTGGCCAGAGTAAACAGGAGACACTTGCTGCCTCCTTCGTGTGAGCTTAGTTGCTTTTTCCCTTCTCACTTAATCTCGTCATTCTAAGTTGAGTTGCCACAGACGAGTAGAGTACAAGAGTATGGAGTATGGGCGTGCGTAACGGTCACACTCAGGACATGTCTCTGTCGCCTGCTCTAGCTCTCTGCCACCCCTCGCCGCTACAAGACAAGCATCGCCGTACCCTCTTGGTTGAGCTCTTGTTCTACATGGGCTGAAGTGATTAAAATCAATTACTCGCGCGGCATGCTTCGGTGTTGCTAACCAATTAGCTGCGTAAAAGTTTCTGACCTCTTTATGTTTGGTGAATGGCAGGTGCCAAGAGGCTTGTTCTTGCTACTTTTCCGTAGAACACGGTTATAACGGAGCTGGGGAAGAATATCAATCCCAGTTCAATCGCTCTGCAAGAGATACATGATTTCGATCTCCTTGAAGCAGTACAATTCATCTATTTTATATAATGAAAGTGAAGCGTCCCACAAGTCTGAAGGGGTTTTGCTGAAGATCCACGCCAGTATTCCAACACCATAAAGTCGCTCTGCCAGCCTGCTTAGTCCTCGGACAATACCTCGCGTGCTAAGCTTCAGATTCTTGTCCTTTCTTATGTCCAGCACGCTACAAATATATATCATATAAGTAGCGGTCCAGACCCAGCTTTCCTCGACTCTTGGTCTGGTGCAGGTGGGTGGCTGCTCAGCATAGGAACGCAAGCTCCGAGGAGTTAATCGTCCCTCATTAACCCCGGAAATGCCAAGATGGTTCGCGGATGCTTGCGAGGGAGGCTTCGTAAGGCTTTGCTACGGCCAGAAGAATAGCTCCAAAGTCTACGTGATTTCTCAGCGGCTAATAGGTCTCCGGGTGTGCAGTTCTTCTTTCATCTTCCTGCTACAAATTTAGCGGTAGTATCCCAGCGTGCTATAATGAAAGCTCGGAGATCTAACTAAAATCCATGATACTTGCGAAATAAACCCTAGCCGAACAAGCTAACTTTGTCTCAAACCTCCGCATGGCGTTTTAGCCGCTGCTGATGCGGCGTCTTTCTGCTCTCTCCCTGTTCCAGCTTTTGTTAACACGGCTGAGCAAGCGGGAAGTAATACCACAACACTAAGCTGCTATATGCTGGCGATTTAAGCTTGTCGCTATCTAAAACTATGCATTGATCGCTGATGGTAGCCCTCATTCATTGCCTACGATGCAGATGCCGACTTCACCTCGTTGCAAGGCAATTTTGTAGATCAAGTTACATGCAGTGCCTAGGATAATCGGAAGACATATGCCAAGGTCTGAGTTAAACTTTTGCTGCCGCAGAAACTTGCAACTTACTTCGCTATTGATTCGGATATCACCTGCACAAGCAATCAGATGCTGCAAAATGCTAATCGCAATCGCACTCTACCCTAATCTCCTTCCTGTTCCTCTCGTCTCCGCCTCCTCGTCGACCGCCATCTATACTTTCTTACCTTACCGATTTGTTCCCATATGTCTGTGTCTGTCATCCTGCCAAGCCTAATTTGCTTATAGCCTTTCTATCGAATACCCTTCCGCACTCGACTTCCGGTTCTGCCCTGGACAGGAAACTGCCCGGTTCTTGGTATCATTCACTTGCCTTACAGATTTAAGTATATAATACCAGGTCCCTTTGCCGCAATGTCATTTCTGCAGCTTCTTGATAACTTTTACTTCTGTCTGCTGTCTGCTTACTTCTTCATTTCCTTCTATATAAGAGAATCATGAAGTTTGGTACTAGCATCTTATTTACCCTCGGTGCGCTTGCCAGCCTTACTAGCTTTGCTTCAGCCCGTCAGACATCAACCTTACTAGCCTGTGAATACATCTGCGGCAACTATGTCGCGACTGTCAACTCCACCTCCGGCTGCTACGCCATGGCTACCAGTGGCAGCAGTGGCGGCGGCGACGACGGACACAAGCTTGAAAAGCGTAGAAAGAAAAATGGCGGTGGAGATAGTGCTTCGCTCGACTATTCATGCGCTTGTGCCGACGACGTCTACCAGGGGTCTATGGCGCTTTGCATCAACAAGTGCGCTAAGAACCAGCAGGAGGACACCTGGAACTACTGGATTGACACATGCGCGAGCAACACTAACAATGAGGTCATGATTGAAGAGAGCTTGGAGTATTATCTTGAACTTGCAGAGGACAATTACGCTGTTGAAGGTGACTATTCCGGAGCTACTAAAGTTCCTTCTATGATAAATTCAACTAGCTTCGACTATCCTTACCGCACTCAGGATGCCTATATGAAGAACATGAAGGTGTCTGTTATCTACGGGTACGCTATTTGTTTCTCTTGTTTTAGTATCATCCTTCACCTTCTAATTTCTCACAGAAACATCCTTCTTGTCTTCTGGGGTTTCTTCATGTGCATCTCTTTCCTTAACAATATCTTCAGCCGTATGCTGAAGACAGAAAAGGGATCCACCAATCCTTATGCCACCAAGTTCCGCAAGTACTTTATCTTGCCTACAGCTTTCAAAACGGAAAACATGCGGAGCCTAACCGTATTTTTGGAATCTCGATCAACATTACTCCTGTGCGCTGGATGTACATTCTTGTTGTCATCTATTCCTTCCTCAACGTTATCTTCATGTGGCCTCAAGTTGATGTATTTGAAAAGAACACCAAGCTAGGAACTAAGAGTGCCCAGTGGGCTCGTTATATTGGTGATCGTACTGGTATTTTTGCTACTGTCATGATTCCTTCCTTGTACATGTTTGGTGGCCGCAACAATATTCTCTCATACTTCTCTGGCTGGTCATATGAGACCTTCAACGTTGTCCATCGCTGGATTGGTCGTTGGATGTTCATCCAATCAGCTATTCATGGTCTTGCATACTCATTGGTTTACTACTACAATAATGGCTACTCTGAATACGTCGAGAGCGTTTGGAAGAACGTTACTATTGTTTGGGGCAGTGTTGCTACTATCCTTGCGGCTACGATCATCTTCCAGGCTGCTTATCCGTTCCGCCATTACTTTTATGAGACCTTCCGTATCCTCCACATTGCTCTCGCTGCCGTCTTCCTCGTATACACTTATCTCCACGTCTATGCCTACGACTACTATCAGTGGATGTTCTACAAGTACCTCTGGGCGACCGTCGGTATATGGGCTGCTGACCACGTCTTTCGCATCATCCGTATCCTCTACTCTGGTCTCTTCACGACCGCCTCTGTCGACGTTT
>JAJLTU010000069.1:0-37927 GCA_030568295.1 Myxozyma neotropica
TATTAAACTGGCGTTCCTTGTCTTGTTTCTTCGTTTTTGTGGTAGTAGGCTTTATGATTGATGATTGATATAAACTTAACATATAGTTGTAATAAATATTAAGATATACTAGATAATATCGGATGATAGGCAGTTATTATGGAGCCAGTTTGAGTGATTGGCGTCGGCGTGGCGTCATACTAGCTAAGTTGGAGATTTATGTAAATAAATAAAATACTGAGAGTCGTAGCAGTGATAATTCACAGCGACCAAAATAAGCATCCCGGCAAATCAATCCGACAAAGAAAAGACTGGGACCACTAAAGTTATATTACACAGACGAAGATGGGCCGCCGCCTGACTTAATTCCTGTTTAGGTTGCGGCTTGGCGCTTTGGTAAACAGTTCGGGCTTTGGGTTTCCCCCATTTCCCCACATTTTGCATCAGCCTGTTTCTGACCTCTGTTGTACTTCACATTCTGCTTTTCATCTTGTCTTCTTAGTCCGTTCTTTATTTACAACGTGTTTGCAAACTAGAAATCTGCTCGTCTGGTTAACCCTCGTTGAACCGCAGGATTTCTTTCTCGGTGTTCTGAATCATTCCCACTGGGAAGCGGCCGTGTGAGAAGAAGGACCGGCTCTCTTACTAGATGACATGTTGGAGATAAAACGCATTGTACTGAAATTTCTGAGGCAGTTGAGATCTATTGTTAGTGATTAGTTTTGATGGTATATTAACATCGGACTGCTGAGAAGACGTGCAGGCTATTTCAAGATATACTCGCGAAGCCGCTTCCTCGAAATGTACGACGATTTATTTCTTGTTTTAGTTGCTCGATATATGGACTACTATCTATACTCCGTCTGACAGCATCATTTCTGGAAGAGCAATTTTTCTACCTCGCTGAGCGATCAAATCTCTCTAGACTCCCAAGCAATTGCTACATTTGCTATAGAAAGCAACGAACCTAGCAATATTATCAACAAGCCAGCCGACTGGCTTTATTTTTCTGCAATGCTCAATACTAAGAAGCCTACATAACTGTACCGAATGCCGTCAACTTTCGATATCTCTCAAGGAGAAGATAGATTAGAAGAGTGCGCTCGAGAGATAGGTTATTCGGATATGTCCAGGGGTTGCTTAATTATATACCATGAGTCTGCCTTCTTCGAGTTCAACTTGCAGTGATGCTAATCATCAGGGAACTGCTGAAAGCAGCTATAATGAGTACGAAACTTTGACTGCTCATGGTCGATTATGGGAACATCGAGATGCAGTATCTAGGACTGACGTTCGTGCTGAAATGGGGATGAATGAGGACGATGTTGTCAGTTGTCTAGAGCTGGGCGGGGATGAAAGTTCAAGTAGTTGGGAATCTCTATCAGACCAAGGCCGCATTGATGAGCACATCATAGCTGGAGATCAACCCTATCGGGGGGTGCCAGGTTCTATTTTACCGCCCTTTGTTTATATTAGCCTTGATTCAAATACGACATTACCGTTTCCGTGTACTCGTGTGTTAACGCTATGTCGCAATATCCTCGACGATCTGAATCAGGCAGCGAATTCAAGAATTAACGAAGGATCAAGTAGAGGAGCTGAAATTGTCGTCGTTCATGGTGTTCATATGCAAAGAACAAGCTTGATCTCAACTGCTGATTGTACACCTAATTCTGCTGTTGTGTCTACCGCAATATTTAGTGCGAGGTTAGATAGACTGATGCTTACGGATTTCTTGACAGATGAGAGTGGCCATGGGATGAAGTTGATGTTGAGGCTCCTAACCCGGATGTCAATGCTAAATGGTGGGGCAAGTGGTGATACAAGTGGTGATACAAGTGGTGATACAAGTGGTGATACAAGATGTGTTGCAGGTGTTGATGTAAGTTCGAATGAGAGTAGTGGTGCGAATGTTGACCACGGATTCAAAAGACAAAGAAAGAAATAATTCTGCAGAAGCTAGAGATAGCACCACCAAGAGAGATGAACCTACTGATGCCAGCAGATCAGAAGGAGTGAAATATAAATCATTATATCCCCCGCCGTGCGTCCATCAAAAGAAACACAATACCACGAGGTTTACTGTGAACGTCCATTTCCATCCTAATGGTCAAATGCGACAAGATATCGGATGGCTGATGCAGCAAATTCCACCAGGCTTGGCAGCTACATTTAAATAGATCTGGAGGGCACGCCTTCACTGTTACCACGCAAATACACACTTCTGAACGGATCATGAATAGAGGACGCAGAGACCGGATGTCAACAGTGCTTGTTCTAGGGCAAGTTTGCTAAGGCCGTACATACGAATAATCTGTTTTTGATGCAGAAGTCGTAGTCGTATGCACTTGAGTACAAGCGTGGGATGATTACAAGCGGAGAGTACGAAGGTGCAGGAGCGTATGACAAGGAGTTGACGCGTGGAGTCCCCGAGACCAGTGTAGTCAGAGTATCAATCTTCTGGAAAGTAGAGATCGGCAAATATAATTCTACGTGGTTAATGGTCAATGCGCAATAGTCGACGTGGACCGGCGCATCATCCTCTTGGCTCCATTCATGCTCTACCACGTCCTCGACTCATCTTGTGCAAGTTCACTTTCACCCGCGATCGGGTGCAGAGTCTACAAAATAGCTAACATTGTGCTCTATATCAAGCTGGATATGTGGTTGTTCGATTGATGTCATATAATACAACCGAAACGCTGATAGTAAAGTCTTCGGGGTTAATGTTAATTTTAAGGACACACAATGATTTATGCCCTTGTGGTTAATGTCAGTTTTATTTCAATGAGTTTATTCTGGATGCATATACAATATGGCATAATAGAAACTCCATTTCCAAAACCATCAGCTAATTTACACAAATATCCAAATTGTATTAGCCGAATCATTAACTCCCCGCCTCAAGGTACACCAATGCCAAAGAAAGTCTTAACCAAAGGCCATATTAAAACAAAAACAAAAAAGAAACTATATTCCAAAGCTAATAGGAACCAAGAACAATATCTCCGTAAAGACAATGCGAACGAGACTCCATAGCTCTTAAATGAATCCGCTCTCTGCCACAGTCATGCGTTCACGTCTTCTAAAAATTCTCGCAGAGGCTTCAAGTTCCGCAGGAGAAAACACATACTCAACCCTCTGCAGTGTCTTAGGCGGTCTTTGAAGTGTTTCTGGACATTGTAGTACTTTCAAATCCAGCTTATCAGACATTGCATTAAAGACCGGGACCGATCGAACTGGTGGAATAGAATGAGAATAAAAGCAATCATTTCCAAATTGACAGATCCTTTCTACAGAAAAGTACCTGCAAGGAATATGTTTGAGAGTTGCAAGATAAGCATCTACTATCTCTTGTTTTGTAAGCTGAGACTTTTGAGAGGATGAGCTCGCAGTGCCGGTGGATTTGGCTGGCAGATGTGAAGAAGGAACGACAAAATCTGAAAGTTTCCGGCAAAGCGGACAACATTTCGATAAGTCACGTCTTGCTATTCGTGCAGAGGCAAGTGCTGGGGTAGTTGAGCTTGGAATTGGAGAATTGACAATAATCCTAGATACGCCTGGAGTCCCCAGAGGAGTAGTAGATGCCACTTCTCTTGGTGGTATAGAAACTCTAATTTCCGCCATTCCATACTGCTGACGCCATTCGCGAATACAATTCACGCAAAAGATATGATCGCAGTTGAGAAGTAGACCATATATAGCAGGAACTTCAAGACAGATCGAGCATGAATCCGGTCCTTCGTCAGAAGGGTCCTCCTTCTTCGCACCGTGGTCCTCCTTCTTCGCACCGTCTTCTTCAGATGCGATTTCTGAAATCCGAAGATTCTGAGCAACTCGTCCGCTGAGTACCTCCGTGCCTGCGTCTGATTCAATGGTCGTAGGATCAACTGTAGGAGCAGTACTCGGATCAACGACAGCTTCAGTCTTAATCTTCTCCCTCTTCGACGTCCCACCACTTGCTGACCGAATCCGAGGGGGGTTGGTCTTCTTAACCTCACTTCCGTGCTTAAACCAGCAACTACCCCCTCTCCGACAAACGCCCGACATGTAGAACTTACAAGGCACCTCACGCGGCGGTAAATTCACACGCACGCTCGGCACAGTCGGCATTATGCTTTAAGGTAGTTGTCAAAGAATCGGATTTAACAGCTGGTTTTTTGGCAGATCCTGAGCAACGATTGTGGTTTGGAAATCAAATGGAGAAACATATGGGACGGTCTGCTGTATTTGACCATCGACTTGAGGATGATCGCGGGGCGCGCGGCCTCCACAATCATGTCACATGTTGATCACGTTGGGAGTTATCTGAATCACAAAACTAAACCCACTCGCTCCCAAATTTTTATTTTTCTTACTATTTGAACAAAAACCGAAGAGTTGGCTTTCTATACCATCCAGTAATGGCGCCTTCAACTATAAACACTGCAGAAACGATGTCAACAATAGATTCCAAAAAGTCATCACACGAGCTGATTTCTGCTTTAAAATCTACAATAGCATCAGTTGATGCAACGGCATCGAGCGTGAAGAAATTACTTGCGTCGGAGGAACTTGAGTTGCTGGGACAAGGATCACCTGGAGTCTCATTACTTGGATTAAAAGCCGATTCTATGACTGGATATTTGCATGATCTAGGTGTTAGATCTTTATTTGCTCTTGAAAGATTATCAGAAGAACAAAATGAAGAAGAAGACGATGAGGATGACGAGAAATTAATGAAACCTGCAGATTTGGATCATGCTATTCGAAAGCTTTTAGTTACAGATAGAGTTATTCTTGAGAGAGGAATTCGCCCTCTTGAGAAAAAGATTGAATATCAGATCCAGAAACTTCTTCGAGCTGCAAATGCGCCGCCTAAGAAAGTTAAGAAAGCTGATTTATCTGGTGATAGTGATTCTGAAATGTCTGGAGATGAAGATGACAAAAGTGTTAAAGGCGATGAAGATAGTGAAGAAAGTGAAGGAAAGGAAGATGAAGAAGATCAAGATGATCTCCCGCTTTCATATAAGCCAAGACCAAACTTTCTCATCTCATCCGAACGAAAATCCTCGTCAACTTCAACCTCAAATTCAAAGACTTCAGCTGCGATGAAATACGTGCCTCCAAAGATCAATCCTACAAAGCTTCCATCAACAAGAAAGATGTCTGGTCCAGTCGATAAAGCTCAAAGACAGCGCGTGCAAAAGAATCGTGCTCTTGAGGAGTACATTGCTCAAAGTACTTCGCTTGCTCCTGAGACTGAAGTCTCTGTGGGTTCGAACGTGTTAGATCACGGACGAGGTGGTACAAGAACTCAGATGGCTCAAGCCAAAGAAGACCGCGTTCGTGGATACGAAGAATCTAATTTCATCCGATTGGCTGATGATGGAAAGAAGAAGAGGAAGCCTAGAAACGATGAATTTATGGGAGAGAATTGGGATTTGGGTGGAGGTGATTATAGCCAAGCGAAGCGGAAAAAGAAAAGTGTATGGGACCGTCATAAATAAGAATATGATATTAGCTCGAGGTGTTACTTTACATATATTTTGGGAGTTTTTTTTCTGGGGAAAATAGTGAAAAGTTTAGATTAAGTAAGAATGCTCATGTAACATACAGTCGAGAATTCAACGAATAAAACAAAAGAATAACAAAATGCAAAAAAAAGGGCGACAATCCATGTATATATATATATATATAATATGAGCACATGCAACAGTTAATCGACCGTTGCCATACTCAAATTCGAAACGCCTTCTCTGAGATTATTCGAAAATTTAGCTGGTAGAGTCTGATGTTTAGACTTTTTCAGCTTTTTGCGTGCAACCATGACAGGAACACTACTCTTCGTGACCAAATAATTCGAGAAACTGCCTAGCAGAACCCCCTTCAATGCAGAGCGACCTCTAGAGCCAAGAATTACCATAGTAGGTGAAAGATAATCGATGACATCACAGATCAAATGTTTGGGTGATTTGCAATGCATGACTTCGATAACACATTCAACTTGTAATCGAGTTTTCTTGAGCAATTTGACAATTACAGAAGTAATTTCCTTCGCAATTGAAATACGCTCTTGCTCACGGGCGGCTTCGTCCATAAAAACCCCTCCTGAGCCAGATTTCTCGCCTTCTTCAGGTTCTTCCATCGCACAAACTGCATACATAAGATTACCATCGCGGAGGATTGTGCCGACTGTCCATTCAAGGGCGTACATAGATTCCGAAGAAGCATCAGTCGCTACAATATAGGATCGCTTCTTAATAGCAAGATCTTTGCTAAAGTTGTCATAATCTCCTCGAGTGATTATACGTAAGACGCGACCAGCTTCACGGTTTGATTCGATATCCGAGACCTTTACCGGCAAATTAACAGCCTTGCGGATATCTGCAGCTTCTTCTTTATCAGAAGTATAAGGTGAATCTTTCAGTGCATCATCAACGAGATCGAAAGCAGTCTTGGGATGAATAAGATGTCTTTTGTAACTGGCGAATGCGCCGTCAATATGAGACGGTGGTGGAGGAGCGATGAGAGATTGTACTGAATATCGTTTACTAGCAGTAATTGCTTTCCGTTCGTCTTCCATGGCAGCAAGCAAGCTTTGAGGTGCACGTCGTTCACCAGCTTGTCTTGACACCGACTCTTCCAGTTCAGATCCAGCGTCAGAATCATCATCGTCCTCATCCGACGAGGATGACGAGTCAGCGATAGCACCTTCTTCGTCTTCATCATCCTTTTCGAGACGTTCGGTTGAGATGGAACGCTTCGATCTGTCTAGAGCAAGATTGCTGCCTGCCTTGAGGAGAGCTGCGTTGGATAGACGGCGGTAAGCAGTGGAGAAATCGAGGTCTTCTTCGGACGGTTGAGCAGAAGAGGACTTGCGGTTAGTGCCGGGTGAACGAGATCGCGATGAGGATGAGGAAGGGAATGAAGGAGACAGTGGAGTTCCGGGAGTATTCGGTGATGCAGGAGCAGGCCCGGACTCGGTAAGATAAGCGATGATTTGTTGACGCGAGTCGTCGGCAGACTTGTACCTTCTGAGCGCACCACCGTCAGAACCGAACGAGGCAGCGCGGCGATGGTCGGCGTGCCCACCGTGAGCCGGTCCATGGAGAGTGGGATAAGGGGCTAATTCTGGTCCGGCAGAAGGGAGAAGCATTGATGAGGTCGGCGTAGATGGAGGAAGACCAGCGGTCGACTTTCTCCGTTCGCTGCTGGCAGTCTGCTGCGAGTTCTCAGCAATAATAATCTCAGGCACTGAGGTTGTTGACAGTAGCAGCTCTTGCGCAGCTGGAGATAAATTATGAAAATTCTTGACAAGAGCAGATTGAGTAATCTTGCCCCCAGGAGGAACGCCAGTGATAGGCTTTGTTCCGCCTTGTCCGGACTCAGATGGCGATCGCGATTTCGACTTGCGGAACCGCATTGGTGAGGCAGATCGCGAGACGCGCTGAGGCAGCACCGGCAGCTGAAGCGGTTCAGGTTTGTCCTTCTTTAGCAGCTTGAGGATCTCAATCCGCTCCTCTTCTAAAGCAGACTCAAGAGACATGGTTGATGATGAGGGGGCCGCGATTGGCGGGAACGGCTGGTGATTGATAGGCGATAGCGCGATAGTGCGATAGGACTACTGTACGCCAGTCGGGTTTCTTTCTCTTGAGTAAACTCAGCAATAGAGACAGTGTCGCAAATTCGATTACCTATCAAAATAGATCCTCTGCTCTCAACGATTCTATGTTTCAAGTCGTCACAATTGAGGATGTTGTTTCGTTCGACCGTGCTCTCGGGTTGGGGATGCGGAGTACACTCACAGTGGGCCGTGGCTATGCTTCTTGGAGCCGCATATCCGTCTGAGTGACGGGGCTGCGCAAATCGTGGTAATGCACGCAGTAACTTATTAGTAAATTAGTTTTTCGCTATTGTTGCGGTTTAGGGTGCTAAGTGAGTTCAAATGGTTGCCGCAGCGGTTTTTGAGACTTATCCATTATGCTGGCCTCTGGAAGTTTAGCTAATAGTTGTGTAATGCTCTAGTTAATTGCTTATTCTGTGACTGACAGTACTGTGCACGCACCGATGCTGTTGCTTGTAATACTTGTTTTCCTTCTAGCTTAACACTTCTTGATCCTTGTCTTTATAAGTGTGATACTCTGATTTCAGTTTGTCAACACTTGCTCGCTATGTTAGCTGCTTGCTCTTGATTCTTAGCATTGATATCGAGCTACTGAATGCTATGCCACTATGCAGACCGAAGCCAACAGAATCCTGAGAAAGTTCTGCAAAACGCCGATTTAGCAGAGACTTCATTACATGATACTGTTGGGGACATACTGCCAACGTTTGCTCCGATAAAGGTGTCGTTAGCGAGCATTCCCGCACATGCACCGCCGGGGAATATCTTGCAGAAGTACCTAGAGGAAATAATTTATCATCAAGTGATTTTAGTATAATATTGAATAGCATTCAAGATGGATATTTTATCTTTTGCTGAATTTGGTAATTTGGCTTATTTCGTGCGAACTTCAGGCTCTACATGCAGTATGCTTCTCATTTGCGAGTGTTTTTGACTTCTCGCGAAGCTCTTGTACATAGGAAGGATTATTCGACTCTTCGGTACGGGATTGAACCTCAAATCATACTTGGCGGACGAAAGCAAATTGGCCGGAAAGCAGGGATTCAGATTATTGGACCTATCGAGATAAATATTGGGTTCAACTACTTGATTTTCTGAAGTATTATGTGCCCTAAACACGCAAGCGAGTATAGCGTATATATGGCATGTATTGCTTTGAATAATATGATTATAATAATATCTTGCTGTAGAGCCAGCTGCATTACAGATGGGCGCATGTAAGCTGGCGCGAAAATTATAAAAATTAAAAAAATTAAAATCCCAACCCGCCAAAATCTGGCTCGACGGTCCAAATAACAGGAGAAGCCGAAGGACGGTGAGTAATCTATCCACATTCTACTGATATCTGAATGTTACGCGATTACTACAAAGAGAAAAGGGAGAAATATGTTTCTTACTTGAATTACGGTGTATTTAAAAGAACACGGTCAACTATTTAAATTCACAGCTACGCCTCTTATCAGCATACAACTATGAGCACCAATGCTAGCACCGACAGTCCCGCTCTCACCCATGCCGACTTCGACTTCCTTCCAGATTTGCTTGATCTTCTGGAGCGTGTTTCGCAAGGCATGCTTGCTGCCAAAGATTTACCCAATGAAGCAGGTCGTATACGAGTAAATCTGGGTCGAGCGCGGGCTCAGTTGGGCCAGCTCGGTGAACTAGTGCCTATAGAGAAACAAAATGCAACGATTCTCGAGCTCAAGTCGAAGATTAAAAAGAAGCAGTAAGTGCTTAGATATATACTTGTG
Source organism: Myxozyma neotropica (assembly GCA_030568295.1). Taxonomy (NCBI): domain Eukaryota; kingdom Fungi; phylum Ascomycota; class Lipomycetes; order Lipomycetales; family Lipomycetaceae; genus Myxozyma; species Myxozyma neotropica. The sequence continues at coordinate 9,337 of JAJLTU010000069.1, forward strand.
GATTCTGCACGACTATGACAACGTTCTAAGCAGCTTATATTATAGAGCGCTCCTGGATAAACTATCCGAGCTCGGAAAAGTCGTCCTAGAGCGCAAGGGAGTCCTGCAGGACGATGAATTGGTAATTAGTGCCACTGAGGAAAAGAACACCGCAGCCATGTCTCCTATACAGGTTGAATCCTCGTTCCTCGAATCCGCAAGCAAGGCGCAAGAGACCCAGTCCAGAGTTTTGAATACTTCTAGTACTAGTCCATCGCAATCTACGGATCAGCAAACTACGCATACGCAAATGCCGTCTGGCGCACAACCACCATTATTTACAGACACACAGGTTGAAGACTCGATCATGATAGACGACAAAATGCCGGCTTCATCTGCAGGTGATAGCATGGCGATAGTAAGCGACATTGCACACCAACCGCAAGCAAACGTTATTCAACTTCAAGATCAGCTACAAGGCCAACTGTCTGAAATCAAACAGGCAATCGATGAATCTGACATTCAGATGCTCGACGATGCTACGGCTGATACAGATATGCAGGATTTTATGCAAATGATGGGCTCGTCTACTGCGGACGCGGAGGCCAATGACGCCGCCGGACCTGCGAGTACAACTTCAAATAATGATAATAGCATGTTTATGTCGATGATGGACGAAGTCCAAGATCACCCAGAGACGTCCACGCAGGATATTGAGGATATTGCAAAGGCAATGGCTGAGAATGATGGAGAGCTGCCGGAGTTTATGAATTTAAGCTGAGGCTGGGAGGAGTTGAGTGGAGGATTATATAACTGCCTACAAAAAAAAAAAAAATTACTGCCACAATGCTGGCACCCTTGTAGCATAACTTCGCAAACGGCTGGTGCACAAGCCAAACCCACGACACAAAAATTTCGCCTTCCAATTTTTTCATTCTGCGTGTTCATCATCGACCAAAATCCTAACCGTCTCCTTTTCGTTTCCTTAAAACCTCAAAAAAATTTTAAAAGAAGTAAAAAACTATCCTTTTTCTACTCTTTTCTCTACCCTGCGAATTTCCTTCAGTAAATCCGGACCTTCGTTGTTGTTGACTCCTTTCTCGTTCCTGATTTTTTTTTACTTGTTGGGATAATCAGCATTTGAAAGAAAAAATCATTAAATAAGAGACGATCCAACCGATTCCTTTCTATTTCTATTAAAAGAGGTATTTTTTTCGCCCAGCTCTTTTGCCGCTGTCATTTTGTCTCGTTCTTCTGCTTACCCGCCGTTCAGTATCATTTCATCATCTTCCACAATGTCTGACGCTGCTGTTGATGCCGCTACCGAAGAGGTGAAGAACCTCTCTATCGAGACCCCTGCTGCATCCGAGGAGACTCCTGCTACTACACCTGCTACACCTGCTACTCCGGATGAATCCGCAGCCGAGCCTGAGGCCCAGCCGACCGAGACTGCTAGTGACGAGGCCGAGGCTAAGGAGGCCGCTCCCGCTTCGGGCCCAGCTCACTCTGCCTCGCTTTACGTCGGTGAACTTGAGCCTACCGTCACTGAGGCCATGCTCTACGAGCTCTTTAACCAGATCGGCTTTGTTGCCTCCATCCGTGTCTGCCGTGATGCCGTCACCAGACGCTCGCTAGGTTACGCCTACGTTAACTTCCACAACGCCGCTGACGGTACGATTCTACTCCTACTTTGTTTTGCTTTGCTTTATGGTGTTGTTTATGCTAAACTACAATAGGCGAGCGTGCTCTCGAGGAGTTGAACTACTCATCCATCAAGGGCCGCCCGTGCCGCATCATGTGGTCTCAGCGCGATCCCTCGCTGCGCAAGACCGGTGCTGGTAACGTTTTCATCAAGAACCTCGACACCGCCATCGACAACAAGGCCCTCCACGACACATTCTCCGCCTTCGGTAACATTTTGTCGTGCAAGGTTGCCGTCGATGAGTACGGTCAGTCGCGCGGATACGGCTTCGTCCACTACGAGACTGCTGAGGCTGCCGACAACGCTATTAAGCATGTTAACGGCATGTTGCTCAACGACAAGAAGGTCTTCGTCGGTCACCATATCGCGAAGAAGGACCGTCAGTCCAAGTTTGACGAGATGAAGGCTAACTTCACCAACGTCTACGTCAAGAACATCGACTCGGAGGTTACCGACAAGGAGTTCCAGGATATGTTTGAGTCGTACGGACCCGTCACCTCGGTCTCTCTCGCTAAGGATGACGAAGGAAATTCTCGTGGATTTGGCTTTGTCAACTACGAGAACCACCAGGACGCCTCCAAGGCTGTCGAAGAGCTTAACGACAAGGATATCCGTGGCAAGAAGCTTTACGTTGGTCGTGCCCAGAAGAAGCACGAGCGCGAGGAGGAGCTCCGCCAGCAGTACGAGGCTGCCCGCCTCGAGAAGATGTCCAAGTATCAGGGTGTCAACCTCTACATCAAGAACCTCGACGACGATGTCGATGATGAAAAGCTCCGTGAGGAGTTTTCCGAGCACGGAACCATCACCTCGGCCAAGATCATGCGTGATGAGATCGGCAAGTCCAAGGGCTTCGGTTTTGTTTGCTTCTCGTCTCCTGATGAGGCCACCAAAGCTGTTACTGAGATGAACCAGCGCATGCTTAACGGCAAGCCTCTTTACGTCGCTCTTGCTCAACGCAAGGACGTCCGTAAGTCGCAGCTCGAGCAGCAGATTCAGGCCCGCAACCAACTTAGACTCCAGCAGCAGGCTGCTGCCGCTGGCATGCCCGGTCAATACCTCCCCAACCCACTCTTCTACGGTCCTGGTGCGGGACAGCAGCCCGCTGGTTTCATTCCTCCCCCAGGTGCTAGCCGTGGTGTTCCTTTCCCTGGCGGTAACCCACAAATGCTTATGCAGCAGGGTGGTATGGCCCCGCGACCCGGCCAAGGTCCTCCTCAGCAGCAGTGGGCTCCTCGTGGTGTTCCCAGCGGCCCTAACGGCCAGCCTATGCAGATGTACGGAATTCCTCCTATGGGCTACAATGGCTACATTGCTGGCCAGCCTCCTGTTCCTCTTCCTGGCCAGGGTGTGCCCCCTCAGCAATTGCCCCAGGGACAAATTCCCCAGGGCCAGCAAGGCCGTCCTCAGCGTGGTGGCTATGCTCCTCAGCAGGGCCGTGGCGCCATCCGAGGCAACCGTCCTCCCCAGCAGCGCCGCGACGATGAGGCCGTACCAGCTGCTCCCGTTCCTGCCGCCCCCGCACCCACCGAGCCGGTTGTTACTGCCGAAACGCTTGCTGCCGCTACTCCTGAGGTTCAGAAGCAATTGCTAGGCGAGGCTCTCTACCCCAAGATCGAGGCTGCCCAACCCCAGCTTGCTGGAAAGATCACTGGTATGTTGCTTGAGATGGATAACATGGAGCTTTTGGGTCTGCTCGAAGACGATGCTGCGTTGTCCGGAAAGATCTCGGAGGCTGTTGCCGTCTACGATGATTACTTGAAGAACAAGGGTGAGGGAGAGACCGCTTAAATGCAGTGTTCTTTTTTTCTACTCTTTTATTTGAGAACAGGAACTCGGGAAAGGAAATGAGGCTTTTTTACGGATTTAGCTTAGTGCTTTAATTTTTTTATTCTTTTCATCATTTGTGTTCTCTCTATACTTCTATTGGTTTCCTTTTTTATTTTCGATGGATTTCATCCACACGAAAGAAAAGGGATCGGATTAGGAATTTGTGTTAAAAGGAGAGGGAGAGAAAGAATTGAAGTTCTTTTGCAAAATGTGCTTTATTTTTTTTGCAATATTTTGTAAGACGCGTAAGTTGGGTCTTTTTCAAGAACTTCAATTTTTTTCCCTCTTTTCTTTCCCGCTGATCGGATCGGTTTTATAAGCCGGCCAAAATACGCTTATACCGTAAAAGAGAAAAGAATCAAAAAATAAGGTGCTGAAAGAATCTATTCTGAAACCGAATATTGCTTTGTAAAAAGTTTTTCTTATTTTTTTTCGCTATTTTTTGTCGCACTATTGTTTTATTATGTTTTGTTTGGGTTGTTTTTGTATTCAGCTATAGTTTATACTTTCGTTATGTCTGGTTGCTTTTATTTGTGAACGTAATAGCACGCAATAAAATGCTCTTAAATATTGTACAATGATGTAATCAATCTTGTATATAGCTGAAATTAGTTGGTGTACTCAATTAATATTACTATTACTATTGGTCATGATACCCTCGAAAGATCAAAATCCTTCAGGACAGTCCATGCTTGAATGTCCATCTTGCTCACACAATGCACACCACAGTCTCCTCGGAACAGGTACCTCTATATGCGGTTGGCTATTATAAAAGCTAGCAGATTTGCTGCCTAATGTGTCAGCATCGCGGATAAAATTTGAAGCCTTGTTTTCAGTTGATGCAAAACCACCGCCAACTTTGCAGTCAATTATATCATGGCCTTCAACTTCGCAAATCTCACACCAAAGATGACTGCCACCGTTCGTGCTCGCCGGTACACCATTGCGAGTAGCTGTAGCTCCGTTTAGACTCATACTTGAAGCAGGCTTGAGTGGACTCTTTGTAGGTGAGCTCGAGAGGTGAGATGATGGTGGAGGAATATCGATTAGCTGTTGCTGAAGCTTCTCGACTTGAGATCGTTCGTTTGCGAGCGTGTCATTGACGGATGAGAGTTGGTCACGCAATGACACCAGCTCACGCTCAAGTTCCTGCTCACAAAACACTTTTGACTCAACAACATGCTCTAAAGTCGAAACTTCCTTCTCAAGCTGTTCCTGTCGCTTCATTGATGACGCAATGAGTTCCTTATCCTCGCTGGCGGCAGACGAGCAAAGTGTGTCAATCTGCTGCTGCAAATTCACAATAATACTATCTTTCTCCCTATTCCTTGACTCGGCGTCAGAAAGCTTTTCCCGGACTTGAGATTCAAGATCTTTCGCATCGCGCAGATTCTGTTCTACTATAGATATCTTAGATTCCAGAGGTCTTGTATACGCGGGAATACCATCCACCGCCAAAGCCTTCTCTCTTTCAAGATCTATTATAATCTTTTCCATTTCTTTCACCTTTGACTGGGAATCCACTAGTTTCCGATTAAGCAGCGATTCAGTTTCATTAGCCTTCTTCAATTCTATTTCAAGCCCAGAAATCATTTCTTGCAAAGGTGCCAAATTCGCAACCTGTCCCTCGGCTGTGTCAGATTGCTGCTCCTGAAGATGGAAAATTATCTTGTCCTTCTCCATATTCTGAGTCTCAGCATCTGATAGCCTTTCCAAAACTTGCGACTCAACTGTTCTTGATTCTTCTAAATTTGTTTCTAGTTCGGTAATCATTGCCTCCAGCGGAGCTATGTTTGTAACCACGCCATCGGCCGCCAATAATTTGCTGCTCAGCTCTTCAATCTGAAGTTCGTACATCTGATTTGTCGCCATATTAGCCTGTTCCAGAGTTTCTAATGTTTGCCGAAATTCTGATCGCTTGGCATCAAGCTCGTTTTGCAGCTGTCCGAGTTTAAGTTCTTTATCCGTTAGCAGCTCACGCAATTCCAGTTCGCGCTTGGTAGTGTCTCCGACATCGTCACCATTCTCAATAACAGAATCCCGCCCACTCCATCCTTCACTGGACTTCGATTGTTGCATACTTTCAGATAACAGAGTGTACTCCGCCAACGCACTCTGCAGATCATGTAGAGCCACGTTCTGTTTTTGAATTTCGGTGTCGCGTTCTGCAAGCTTCGAGAACGCACTCACAAGCTCAGTTTTAAGAGAAGCAATCGCTTCGTCGCTTGCAGCCGAGACTTCAGATTTCGTGTCGGAGTCATCTATGGCGGAGGCGAATATGCTTCCCGGTGCGGCTGGAGTAACCGTGGTTAGTCGTCTATTAATAGTCTTAGGCGTTGTCGACGGAAGTGAAGGTACAGAAGGAACTGTAGATTTTCTTCGTAAGGTTGTAGAAGGAGTAGTGGGGCGCGCTCGATCAGAGACAATCGTGCGAATGGCAGACGGGGTGGCTGATGGGCGTCCCATCGACGTTCGGGATGAACTGCGGGAGGCAGAGGTCGGGATCTGGGCCATTGAAGTTCGACGAGCTGGTGTGTGTCCAGCTGAACCTTTAGCATTGGGTGCAGGCATTGGGGACATGGAGCGGTCGAGGACGGAAGAAGGTCTGCCGAGAACGGAGCGGGAGCGAGGAGTGACTGGGACTTGCTGCATTGCATCTCTTTTGTCAATATAGATTTTGGATATTGGAACAAAGATTCCTGATGAATCATGCGAAGCATTAAAATAACGAACACTAGATAAAATTATGTCAGAATGTTGGAAATCGACGCGAAAGTATGACGACGAAATTCGAAAGGTCAATGTACCCTTCCACTGAGCCATCGTTCTTTCCGTATTCGGCATCCTCTCCTAATAAGTCAACGCCAGCAAATTCACCGGCCTTGCCATGAACTTTTCCCAAAAACAGTACAACGCCACGTCTTCCGGAGGGAATATAAACAAGATCACCTAAGCTGAAGTCATGGTCATGCGATATGCCACGCACTGAAGGTGGACGCGAAGGACTTCCATACATCGCCATCCGCGACGGTGTTTTCGACCGCGGCGACGGCGATGGAGGTTGCATCTTTGAAGACATTCAGCTATTCGATCGCTCCGTTACTTCTGCGGAACGAGTGGATTGCGTAGGAATGCAATCGCGAATTAGTGTACGTGTAGCAATTCAGCTGGCGAGGAGGTGCGGACTAGATACCCGTATGATAGGGTTAGGCTATCCCTTTTTGTGCAAATCTAAACATGGGTAAGGGCTTTAAGAAATTGTGCTTGCCGAACAGTTACCATGTAGACGATTGTGATTTGCTGAAGACAGCAATTATGCACTGCAACGCCTGATATTTCTGCGATATTCATGGATGGTGCAAGCTGATCATGGGATAATGTCACAGTGAAAGAACGACTTGCGACTTGCAGGGAGGACCTCAGGATTTTAAATCGCAGTCATTATCGTGCCGTTGTCGGGAAGTTTCTGTGTGAAGTACGGATACGGAATAGTAATTGACCGCCCGACTTCGGCTCTGCTCTTTTCTCGTGCATTTTTAGTTAGACATGATGCAAGACCCAGAACTCACTGCTAAACTTGTTTATTTTGTTTGCTATTTTGTTTGCGTCCGAAAATGACTTGATTTTGCTAGGCACTGCGTATATTCTGAAGCGAGCCTCTAACGCGTGGGATGGTGGTACTGCTTTACATCTCATGCAGTAATGTGATTACAAAATGGCTGGCAACTCTTTCAGATTGCTGCACTAACTCTTAACAGTCTTTGTATTATAGGTTCTGTGGTGATCTGGTGATGACGCATAGTGGTGTATTAGCTCAATTTGAACAAGGACCGTGGCGCTGCTGGAAGCTGCTGATGGACAACAAGTACAATGTACAATACTGATTTGCAATTTAGTGATGAATGAAGTAGACTCTGAAATGTCCTTCCAGTATGGTTCGTACCCATTGTATGTATCTTCATATCCACGCGAGATCGCGCTGTTCGTCGACCATTCGCTCGCTCGTTGTATGGCGCAAGACGCCGATTTCACGATAGCCACGGCCGTAGAATAAGATCCGCTTTAAGATTAAAATATATAATGCAACACGCATCCTCAGCGCCATTTGAAAGTAGCAAAAAGCCCAGTCAGCAGGATCGTCGTGGTCTGTGTACGGTTGACCCAGGGCCCAAGAATCAAATAATTCTCTCCCGCGCGCTCCTTCCGACTCCTTGGTCTACTTCTTGCGTGCTTTTCTTCCTCCTCCCTCTTTTCCCACTTCTCCCACTCTAGCCCTCCTTCTCCTCCTTCACCAGCTGTCCTCCGTCTGGGTTTGTCGCACTCTCGACAATCGCCCTAGTCTGGAAATATCCGCTATGCCGCCTCCGCTGGACGGCGAAGCGCATCCTCCAGCGGACATAGTGTCACCGTCGCGCGACCCATCAGCTTCGGCACAACCACCTCAGTCTCCGTCCTTACCTGCTGCCCCACCCCTGCCGATATTATCAAGTGGCCTGACGAATGATTCTGCTCTTGCAACCTCGTCAAGTGCACCTGCTGCTCCCGAGGAAACGCATTCATCCGTTGCAAGCTCACGTCGACGCCGCTCCGAGCGCATCAGCTACGCGGAAGATGTCGAAGACGACGACATTTCGCTTTACCTCAAACGCAAAATGAACAAAATGAGTGATTCAGCACCGACGGAAGCTAGCCTTCTAGCACTAGGAGCTGAGCAGGTGACAGCTAGTGGTACACCTTCGGCAAAAAGAAGGAAGACTTCTGCCGCACCTGCTAAATCCGCTCATACGGCCACTCCTGGTACATCGCCGGAAGTCTCCACGAATTCCACGACAAGCAAACGAAAGGGAGTAAAGCGGAGCAAGAGTGAGCAAATTTTAATGACTGCAACCGGAAAAAAGCGTGCGTATGAAGGGGCACGCTCAGCAACGGCAACAGCGTCGGCTCCTGGCCGCGACCAAAGTCGAAGCAGCAGCACCTCCTCCACCAGTAGTCCCGCGCCAGCATCGCAGATTTCGACAAAGATGAAGAGGACATCAACTTCGTCATCAGTTACTCGAAGGAAATCGTCCACTGCTTCGTCCGTCAAACTCGGCTTCACGACGAATATTCCCGATTTCGCGAACGCACAATTTTCAGCGGAAGGCGTTTTAGTTTTACAAGATGGGACTAAGTATTCACCAAACGGTAGTTAATTCTTTTAATTATTTTGTTTCTATGTTCACGCTAGCTAATAGCCCTCGTTTTGTAGATACTATCTATCTCGTAGCCGAGCCGCCTGGCGAGCCATATTACATTGGCCGCATAATGGAGTTTATTGAGCGACCAGAAGCATCCTCCACAGAAGATCACTCCGATGATACCAGCTACTCCATTCTCGACACCTACAAAGTCCGTGTGAATTGGTTTTACCGTCCTAGAGAAATCCCGACGAGATCGAACGACTCGCGATTGCTCTATGCGACTATGCACTCCGACATCTGCCCATTGCTTAGCATCCGCGGCAAGAATGCAGTCACGCATCGAGCGCATATAAAAGATCTGGTAGAGTATCGTAAGCTACCGAATCAATTTTGGTTTGATAAGCTGTACGATCGCTATATTTGCCGGTTTTATGAAATGGTACCTACGGAGAAGATCTTAAACGTGCCGGCTGATTTCGCAAAGGTACTGCGCGAACAAGTCAAGTATGGTGTTGTCGAGATCGGACGAAGTAAGGATTTATGCACCGATGCGCGAAACTGCATGCGCTGCAAGCAGTGGTGCCCTCCGGATGAGTCTGTGTCGTGCGCGGTTTGTGGTCATGACTATCATATGAGCTGCGTGCGGCCTCGGTTATTGAGAAAACCTACGAGGGGTTTTGGCTGGGCTTGTGCAACGTGCAGTAGAGATCGCGAGCGCAAAATGCGCGAAAGTAAGGGCAGATTATTACCAGAGCCTGGTGAGGATTCCTTTGATGACCTTTCATCGATGGCTGTTGATCCAAATCCTATCAACGGCGAAGAAGGACAGTCGGGATTCCAAGCTGATGATGACTTTGTTCCGCCAGAAGTACCAATTTTCAAAGTCTCAGACGATAAACTTACCAATGAGCAAAAGCGCGAAATCAAGCTATGGCCATACAGATACCTTGGAATTCACTGCAATCTTGAAGATGTACTTGAGAACAATGACCGTATATTTCCTCGGGCGGCCTCGAGACTCGGCAATAAACACCAGGCTCCAGTTCCTGAATGGGGAGGAAGGCCAGTGCAATTTATTGAGCGGAAACTACCGAGGTCGAAGAAGAAGAAAATGAACAGAGGAGGAGTAAGCAAAAGAGATGCGACGTCAACTACCGATAAGGAAGGATCAGCTGAGATCCCGTCTTCACCAGTCATTGCACCTACAGAACCGCTACTACCTGCGCTATCGTTAGATGATCCTTGGGTCCACATGCGACCTCTTGGACATATTGAGCGCGGAGGAGATGACACTGTTACGTTAAGATGGAAGACACCGACTGAAGAAGTTCCTGAAGCTGAGGCAAAAATCGATGAGTTTCTAAAGTCGGCTGCTCAGTATGCGACAAAACTTAGTATATCTCCTAAATCGGCAAATTTTATGGACAATTCTTTGGCGGCATTAATGAATTGCAAATTCGATGTTACTGAAGCACTGAAGAAAGTTTCCAAATTTACTCGCAAATCGCTGAAAGAGCCTACACTTACTAGAGAAGAGATTAATAAGTTTGAGGAGGGTGTGGGTAAATTTGGCTCTGAATTGCATCCAGTTTGCAAGCATGTTGGATCTGTTTCTGCAGCCGATATAGTGCGTTTCTATTACTTGTGGAAGAAAACCAGTAGCGGACATCGAATTTGGGATAACTTTATCGGACGAAAGGGTAAGAAAGGGATCGACAAAGCCAAAGCTGATGATAGAGCTGCTTTAGTTGATGCTGTTGCTGATTCGCAGGATGATTCGGCGTTTGAGATGGAGAAAGTGCGTGCGAAGAAGCAAGGTTTCAAGTGCAAATTTTGCAATGCAAATCATTCGAGGGCGTGGCGTCGCGCTCCAGGATACCCTGTTGTCAAGACGAATCCGTCTGTTGGACTATGTATTCGATGTGCTGAGCTGTGGCGACGGTATGCAGTAATTTGGGAGGATCCGCATGAAGTACTCAAAAAATCTCATCAACGCAGTTCTCATGGCCAGAAAAGAAAAGTGGAGGAGGAAGTTTTGAGGGAGATTTATGAAGGCAATCGGTATGAGACTGAGTTTTTCTCGGATGATGATATTGGCGATGATGCTGACTCTGAATCTGAAACTGAACCGGTCAAGGTCGAGGTGAGGAATAGAATCAAAGACTCTTCTGTTCCTATTTCTGTTTCTACCCCTTCACCTCCGGCGATGACCGCCGCTGCTTCTTCTTCGTCGAGTCAGGCACTGTTGAAGAAGAAGGGCCCGCCTATGGTTGACGTGAATTTGCTTCCGACGACTTGTGGCGTCTGTGGTGGAACAGAGCCCACTGACTCTGTCAACGATGCACTCTTACAGTGTCATAGCTGTAAGATGCGTGTACATATGGGATGCTATGGCGTTCGAGATCGCAGACGAAAATGGCTTTGTGATCCGTGCTTGAACGATCGTGCTCCTTCAACATCTATGGTACGTAATTTTTTTTGATATACTTGAACTTACGGAAGGAGTAAACTAACGCGAAATATACTAGAATTACAAGTGTGTTCTTTGTCCATCAAAGCTTTGGCCGGCAGTCCCACATGCTGAGAAATCACCCCGTGATCCAGTCAAGCCTACTTCTGGGCATAGCTGGGTTCATGTAGTGTGCGCCGCCTTTACACCTGAAGTTACATTTACAGACTCATATAACATGGGAACTGTCGAAGGACTGGGATTAATCCCTAGGAATCGGTATTCGAGCTACTGTCAGCTGTGTAAAGGAACTGCGAACGGCGCAGCTGTCAGCTGTGCAGTTTGCCATCGTGAATGTAAGATTGGTTTGGCTTCTAAATTCAAAGTAATTGATATTTATATATTTTTATGTATGCTAACGGAAAATAGTTCATATTGGCTGCGCTCGTCAAGCTAATTACATATTTGGCTTTGACATTCAGCCTGTGAAATCGACTCGCCGTGAAGTGGTAACGACCGTCAGACTTGGATCCGAGAATGGTGTGATGACGCCAATGATTTGGTGCCCTCATCATGACCTTAAAAAGTTCACAATTCACCCACTTACCGAGACATCAGCGACTGGAATTGTCAATTCGGCAATTGCGAAAGCTGTTAATGGTGGAGTTGGACCTGGAGTTTGCAAGACTGCCTTGAATATGTATTGTATGAGTTATAAGCAAGCTGATAGGACTCTAACTGGTACTGTACGAAGAGCAGCACAACTTGAGACGATGCTTAAAGAGTATTCCGGGGAGCCGAGAAAGCTGAAAGCAAGCTATCAGCCTGTCGTTAAAGGCAGCGACCAGGAAGAATTAAAACTGGAGACCGACGGACGAGAAGCTGAGCAGTTGAAGCTTGATTCCCGGATAGTGGAGTTACGAGCTACGAAACTGGAATCTAAGCGACACGACGACAATACGCGGAAAAAAATTGCTTCCCGGTCAGCGATACATAAGACTACAAAGACGACGCCGCAGCATCTTAAGGTAAAGGATGTCAATGCAATTGGTAGTGAGGTCGATATTGCCATTTCCTCTAGTACTCCTCCAGTCGAACAAACGGTGTCGTCAGTATCTACGATTCCAGTACCTAATGCTATATCGGCGGTGCCAAAAGTGATCGATGTTGGAAGTAATGCTGATACTGTCTCAGATGATTTCTGATTCGGAGAGCAGGTTTGATTTCGATATACAATCGTCTATTGAATTTTAGGTATCCAGAGTGCAAGATCATGTTGCAGGTAAATTGATAGTACAGGTTGGTTTGTGGAATTTTTTTTTTGAAAAGAATTTTTAATTTTGTGGGCTTTACATTGTTTCCGGTGTTCATTGTTATTTGTTTGTTGTTAATATGAGATAATTGAAAATTTATATTGACGAAGATTATGAATAATGTAAATGATATAGGTATTTTATGCTTTTACTTTTCTCGATCGAGCATTGAATTTTTATCAATGGCATGCGATATATGTGCACCAATTTTAGCCATGCATGATGTGGATTGCCCTAAGCCTCTAAAGCGGGGTTGAAAACACGTGTAGACGGCAAGTTCCGGGATATACTTGTCAGTACTATTTAGTTGGACTATCTAACAGCTACTACTACTTTTAGTCTTATAAGCAGCAGCCAATAACATCCGATATAGGAGATTGCCAAGTGCTTTTTAATTGCGACTTTCAGCAAGACATGTTTCTTGATCGCTATCGGCCCAGCATTGATGACATCACCAATTCGACGAGTGATTAATATTGGCGTCATGGGATATTAGATCTAGTTTCAGAAAATGGCCATGTGCTTCAATTTTGTATTTTTTAATATATTTAGACAAATACTCGTTTTCACAAGCAGGTAAGTAAAGTGATCGGTGAACAACGACGTCAGAAGATGGTTCTGCGTCATGAGATCTGATCTTCTCCGCCGTTAATATACCTGAGCGATTGTGATTTGACAAAACAAATTAGAGATAATAAGATAGAATTCTATAAATCTCAAAAGATATTCGCGTGCACTTGCTTATCTTTACTATCGTCATTGCGCTATTTGAATTGATAACAAATGCAGTACGACTACACCGCTTCATCGACGCCAATCCCTGAGCTGGATCGCCAGCTTAAAGCGAAGGCGGAGCATCGGGAAAATATATCTGGCCTACTTCCTCCTGCCTTGACCTACTTGAAAGACCCAAACACAGTTTCAAGTACGCCAGTGCCACGTGGCGAGAGTAAGCATATGCCTGAGCATACTCATGACGTGAAACGAGATATGGATGAGCAGCACAACCAATACGACCAAGAATGGCTAGAGGTACTGCGCAAATAATTATATTGTAGCGCGTCGCAGACTAACATTGTATGGTTTTTTTAAACAAAGCTGGAAGCAAAGCTTGGATACCGACCTCAGTTTTCTACTTCAGATTTGACCGACCTACGCACTCAAATCGCTGAGCTAGCGGAGATGACAGGCCGTCTTGATCTTGCAAAAGCATCAGTCACAGCGCAGGATATGAGGACCGAAGGTGGAGTTCTTATACGAGTCTACACGCCGACGGAGCGTGATCGGGAGCAGCCGCTCCCTCTGGGAATGTACTTCCATGGAGGTGGGTATTGTATCGGAAATCTTGACACGGAGGACTCTGCAGCGCGTCTTGTATGCCGGAAATTGGGATCTGTTGTTGTTTCGGTAGATTATCGGCTTGCGCCAGAGTGTCGCTCGCCAGCCGCGCTTGAGGACTGCGTGAACGCCACTGCTTGGGCAATCGCCAACGCGGAAGAGATCGACGCAGACCCCGAATCTGTATACTTGATCGGCGGGTCAACTGGTGCGAATCTTGCGATCGCTACGTACTTGACAATGCGGGAGCGACAGGGGGAGGCGATGGTTGAGAGTATCAAGGGAATAGTGGCATTTGCGCCGGCGATGATGCGGTCTGGGGCGGAATATCGAAGCACGATGGCGAGCACCAGTCAGGCATATCCGGTGATTAACGCTGCTGCTCTGGCGCATTTCAGCGGTAAGTAGCCAAGCTTGAGCTTTGATTTAGCTCTGTTATGAGATGGCGCCGGAATGCCGGTTAGTGCTGACAATGACCGGCAGATTCGTACGCAGTGGCGCCGACGGACAGGTCCCAGCAGTTGCTTGCGGAGGGCAGCAGGCAGGACATCGACCTGAGCGTTCTTCCGCGGATGTATCTGGCTTCTTGCGCGATGGATCCGGCGCACGACGAAGCAATCGAGCTGCGGCAGAGGCTTGAGGATGCTGGGTATGTTCATAGCTGGCAGTTTGGTCGTAATGCTGCACATTCTAACGGGCCCCTCACAGCGTAGAGCTCCGGTTCGACGTCTACGATGGCCTCCCGCACATGTTCTGGCTGTTCCCGCTCGAGTCGGCGTCGGAGCAATGGGCAGCGAAGACGGTGGGGGGAATCAGGTTCGTGCTCGAGGGCTAAGCTTTGCTGAGCCTCGTTCTTACGCAAGCCTTGCCGCGCACACAACGGCGCCGCAGCCGCGCGCCTCGTTTCTTTTTTGGCAGTCTTTGTAGTCCCCGGATCAAGTGCGGAATATAAGTAGGTCGTAGATCCCGCTGCTCTTTGTATTGTTTTATTGTCACTTGCTATAGTAGCTCAATTGCACTTACTTCCTTACCCAAAAATGTCCTCCAAATCAGCACCCAGCGAGTACTCGACTCTGGCTTACCTCACGCAGCCGCCTGCGCCACCGCCGTACGACAGCTCTTCTCGGCAGACTGGGAGCTCGCTTGCGGGAAATAGTAATGGAAGCGAACTCGAGGAAGCGGACGAATACGGCTTCTTGGATAATCTGCCGCCGTACTCGCCCTCCGCGGTTGGAACGGCCGAGCCGCTGCGTTCCGCCATTCTCGTCCCGATGACATCGAAATCAATAAATCCTCGCCTCGTCTCGCGCATGGACGAGATGCCCAGCAACATGATCTGCTACTCTATTCTGCCTCCGGAACTCCTCTCGAGAGGTATCTCCCAAACCGACTTTGACTCGCTCGTGCAGTCCTACAACAACATCATCTTCAACTCCATATACCGCACAAAGTCGGCGCTGCAAGACAACCACATTGAGAGAGTGCGCAACGGTCGCCGCCGTCAGTCTGGCCTCCTTGCCCTGGTAGCTCGAACAGCTCTTGGAGCTGCCACTCTGGCGACAAGAGGCCGCCGAAGATTGCAGGCATCTGAGTACATTGGCACCGTCAACGAGAACTATTTTGCTATCCGCAAACTGCGAGCCGTCATTGTGGACGCCGAGATTGCGAAGAAAGTGGAACTGAGATATGGTGCTAAAGTATGCCAGACCAAATTGCAACCTAATCTGGGAGCTCTTATGGTGAAGCAGAATGATAAAAATGTTATGTTGAAGCCGAAAGGCGAGCAGTATCTAGTGATTTATGGACTCGATACCGAGGCGGCCCATTCGATTGAATTAAATAGTGGATGATAGCCAGTAATGGAAAAATATTATTCGATCTACATGTCGTCCGAGTTCTCGCTCTAGACATGATAGAGCGTAAGAAATCTAGCAAATTATTGTAACAGGCAACTTGATTTGAAAGTTATAATAAATACATTATCAAAGAGATAGTGCCTATAGCAACGCAAACTAAAACCGATAAAATCCCATATAACACCTGCTTCGGTAAAAACAAAACCAAACATATTTTTGCAGTCCACCAAACCCTTTCTAGACTAGACAATTCGTCATTCCCCATGGAGCAAATCTAACCAAGGATACGTTATCTTGATTCGAATCGGAACTCGAATCGTTCACATCACTCTGAGGGAAGATTCTGCACACCGCGTCGAAGTTCGCTCAAGACAGTTGCTCCTTTCGCCGTGAGATGTCCTAGGAGATGTCAGCTCTAAAAGAATACAAAATAATATAAGAAAAAGAAAGGCAGCAAACCTCTCTGTCCCCAAGCAGAACCACCTTTAGGTGCAGTGTTAGTCCATCCTTTCCCATCAGCCTGATACACAACCGTCATGCTCTTCGGATCCTCTTTGTCGGTTGCACGAGCCTGATCCAGCGCTTGCGAGTAACCTCGATTAAGAAAATCCTCTACCTCACGACTATTAAAGCCCCGAACAGAAGCATATGGCACCGGTGAGTAGCTTCCGGACTGCTTCTGCTGGTGGGATGGTGGCAATTGGGGAGCTTGCTGCGGTTGTTGCAGCTGCTGCGATTGCTGCTGAGGATATCCAGATCTAGGTTGCTGATCCCTGCGTCGCCAATTGGTGCTTGACGACCTTGAAGAGAGAAAGATGATGAATTAGCCAAAGTAAACGAGCAAACTAGGACGAAGAGGGTGCGATTTCACGGCACGCGGCCGGGGCTAGCGACTCTCTACCACACCAAATCTACAATCAAAACCAAGCACAAAAAAAGACTTTACCGATTATCGTCCGCCATGACTTCTTTTCGTATCCCTAGTGCCCCCCCAAAGGATGCAAAAAGGCGTTGGTGGGTAGAAGAGAGACGAGAAGGGTCTCAAATGAACAAGACTAAGCTCGATTTTTCCCTTGTTTGAAATTTGGGCCAGGACTTTTTTAGCCGCACGCCGCGGGCCCTCGCTCTCTGCACCTCGGATCCAGCATCGACTTCCTTTCGGATAGCGCAATTTCCGTTCGCTGCAGTGGCTGATTCTATTATTTTGTCAAGGAAGGAAGCGTATTTAGAGAGAGAGACGACGACGAACCATGCAAGCTCCGTTCACGGTGCCAGCTCAGTATTCAGGAAAGAAAGGCATAATCAACGTCTCGTCCATCAAGCAACTCTTTGAATGGCGGCCAGCCGGAGATCGCTCTGAAGATGGCGAGGGTGGAGAAGAAGTTGTGAAGATTCAGCTTGACGCCTTGTCTAGTATGGATTTCTCTTATGGCTTTTAAAGTGGGAATGCTATTTGTGCTAATGTGAAAAATTGGTGAAATCAGGTCTTCAAGCCTCGCCGGCGACACATCCCAAAGCCCGTCTTAAGATCATCGCAAAAGGAGACTCGTCATTCGTTTTTCAGCTACAGTCGCGTGCTAATCTTGATGCTTTAAAAACTGTACTATCGTCTGCAATCTCAGCCGCGCAATCAGCTGCAGCGTCGCCTGGTGTTGCTCCTGCAAAGTCTACCGCCAGGTCAACTCCGAGACCGACTGATCTCTCCAAAATGAGCTCCACAGTGCCAAAGAAAGGATTGAGTGATTCTGAATTACTTATGAATCGTGAGTTGCAGCAGAGCTTGCTAAAGTCGAATAATGAGCTTCAGCAGCAGTTTCTCGATGCTGTCGTCAAGCAAAGTCTACCGGCTGAAGAGTTTTGGAGGACTCGAATCCCGCTCTTGCGCATGTACTCTCTTGTCCAGGCTCAACATAGAGGTCCCTACAACGTTCTTGCATCAATTAAGCCTGTAAGTACAACTCAGGCTAATAGTACGGGCACCGAGACTGGGCAGGCACAGGTCAAGGTCTCTCTATCGCCAGACAAGATCAGAGATTTATTTCGGCAGTATCCGGTCCTGAACAAGGCATACCAAGAAAACGTGCCTCCATTAAAAGAGACTGAGTTTTGGTCGCGATTCTTTCTATCGCGATTATGCCGAAAACTTAGAGGTGAGAAATTAAGCGTGAATGACCCGGACGATGCCGTGATGGACAAATATTTAAATCTGGATCAAGATGGATTCACTGCCGAAGAGCGGGAACGAGAAAATGAAAGCATTAAAGTTATGAGATTTGTGGATGTTGAGGCAAACCAAGAAGATGATAGTCAAGTATGTTGTGTTCTGAAGTCGAGATGCACTTGATAAACTAACACAAAAGTGCCATAGAAAGCTGGAAATCAGCCAGATATAACAATGCGCCAGACTACACAAAAGGATGCATTGTCAATCATTCGAACATTCAACGAACTTAGTCAACGAATTGTTGACGTTGTACAAAAGTAAGATAACTCAGAAATGTTCTTTTTATTGCTTAATTTTATATGCTAAGCAAGCGATAACTACAGTGAAGCAGAACATCCCAGTGACGAGACTGAAAAATTAAAAGAAAGGGAGTTACAATTGCAAGATTTGGAGCCTGAGGCTGCTGCCGAGAAGATAGAGCTGCATTTACATCGATCTAGCGACTCTGGCATCACTTCATCTACCGCTGACTCTACCAAACTCAATGGAGACAGCGATGAAATATCCTCCAATGAGTTGCTGGAAAACGTCAAAAATTCCTTGCCGCATGGTCCGATAAGTGAATTACTGACATCTACTATACCTTCATCGTCATCTATAGCGCGCGCACAAAGTCAGGTATTTGATTTAATTTCTGATCGTCGGCATACCGAGCAAGATAAGAATACTTCAACCGATGCTGAGACGCCAGCAAGTGACGCGACCGCGATCCGCGAAATGAAGCTCTCACATGCCACCGCCGTCGAATTTCTTCATCATTTTTGGTCGGCGTTTTTATCGGGCGATCCGTCGCGGGCACACAGTTTGGCGCAGCTCGCCGCTTCGGTTGAGAAAAGCCGGGTGAGATTGCAAGCTATTATTGATCGGCATGTTGAAAGTGTTAGGGATAAGGATGATCTGGATGACGAGAAGGCGAGAGTTAGAGGATATATTGGAATTACGTTGAATGCGATTGCGAATGCGTCAAGGACGTATCATGAGCTTTTGCAGAAGCAAAAATTGCAAGAGCATGCAGCTGGTAATGGAAATGAAAATAGGAGTGAGACTGATACCCCTGGATTATAGTAGAATGCTGAGGATTATTTGTATAATATATAACGAAGAAATACAATCTCGATAACTAGGAGCTGATTTACTGGTACAAACAAGTTAGGGCTAACCATGAAATAGAGATCGTGAGTCAACTTTCAAACGAGCTTGACTTCGTGGCCCCATATTATTTTTGAACTACCAGCGTCAGGCGAGCCGTGAATAAAATAGATATGAGTAGGCTCTTTTAGTCGAGGTGCCAGCGAGCAATGTTGCCTTATTAGAGCAGCCGCATTTTCGACATCCTGGGGTGGCCTAAAAAACCTCATAGATTTCTCAAGTATATCCTCTCAGTATTCTCTTATAACATGCTATTTAAGCACTGCTCCTCTGATAAATTTTGAGGCCCCTACCGCGCGGTCGTAGATCGTAGTCAAATACCGCTATTGTTTCATCGGTAATATCTTACTAATACATTCTACAATACCCTTCACACTGACAATTTCACCAAAGTGAAAACGCTCTGGCACAAGCAATTATCTCGACTCGCTCAGTATTGTCAAACATCATCTATCAATATCCTCAAGTAGAAGCGGCTGGAAGAACTTAGCTGGTTCTATTAAGAGTTTAATAACTACAGATACGCGCAATGGCACCTCCATCGATCAAAGAAGAATTGCCATCAGCGGTTGACATCTCAGAAACGCCTCGAGCTCGCAAGCGCAGATGGGACGTCGTTGGCGCAGACGCATTACCTACAAAGACTGAAGAAGATCTCGAATCAAAATTAGACATTAAACTTGAGGGTGAAGATGCTGCTACTTCAAAGAAACGCTCAAAGTGGGATGAGGTCGAGGCGACGCCGAGTAGGCGATCACGATGGGATCAGGCGCCTACTGTCGATGCGACGCCGATGGGTCATACTGCGCTTGGGATGCAGACTCCAATGTATTCTGCTGCTTCTGGAGCTGGAAATGCACATATGGCAGCTGCAGGCGTGATTTCGGATGAAGAATTGGATAGATTATTACCGTCAGAAGGATATGAGATTCTTGAACCGCCGTCTGGATATGTGCCCATTCGCACGCCTGCTCGCAAGTTACTCGCCACTCCTGCTCAAACCGGCAGCGGCGGCGGGTTTGTGATGCTAGAGGATACCACAGCGCAGAGTCACAATTTGGCTAAACAGCTGCCAACTGACATTCCTGGTGTTGGCGAACTTCAGTTCTTTAAAGAGGAAGATATGAAATATTTCGGCAAGCTCGTCGATGGTCGTACAGACGGTGATTTATCGCTCGAAGAACTCAAAGAGCGAAAAATCATGAAACTACTGCTCAAGATCAAGAATGGTACGCCACCGATGCGAAAGACTGCCCTTCGACAAATCACCGACAATGCGCGCCAGTTTGGTGCCCAGGCGCTGTTCAATCAGATCCTCCCTCTACTTATGGAACGTACACTTGAAGATCAAGAACGGCATTTACTCGTTAAAGTTATCGATCGTGTACTCTACAAACTTGATGATCTCGTGCGACCATTCACGCACAAGATTCTCGTCGTAATCGAACCTTTGCTTATCGATGAAGATTATTACGCGCGCGCGGAGGGCCGCGAGATCATTGCAAATCTGGCAAAAGCGGCTGGTCTTGCACATATGATTTCGACTATGAGACCAGATATCGATCATGCAGATGAGTTCGTACGAAACACTACTGCACGCGCATTTGCTGTTGTCGCCTCAGCATTAGGTATCCCAGCTTTATTGCCATTTCTCAAAGCCGTTTGTGGATCAAAGAAATCGTGGCAGGCGCGGCATACTGGTGTTAAAATTATTCAACAGATTGCGATTCTAATGGGCTGCGCTGTCTTACCTCACTTGAAAGGACTTGTGGATTGCGTTGCTCCGTGCTTGACTGACGAACAGGCTAAAGTACGCACTGTGACGTCGCTTGCACTCGGTGCTCTAGCTGAGGCGGCAGCGCCCTACGGTATCGAGTCATTTGACTCTGTGCTTGAGCCCCTTTGGCTTGGTATTCGACGTCATCGCGGTAAAGGCTTAGCGGCGTTTTTGAAGTGTATCGGATATATCATTCCACTTATGGATCCAGAATATGCGAATTATTATACGAAGGAGGTTATGGTGATTTTGCTGCGCGAGTTTAGCTCTCCGGATGAGGAAATGAAGAAGATCGTTTTGCGAGTAGTTCAACAGTGCGCAGCTACAGAAGGCGTAACAGCACAATATTTACGTGATGAAGTGCTGCCATCATTTTTTATGAGCTTTTGGGTTCGACGAATGGCCCTCGATCGACGAAATTATAGACAAGTCGTCGATACTACCGTCGAACTTGCGCAGAAAGTCGGCGTGGCTGAGATTGTTGAACGGATTGTCGTGGTGTTGAAGGATGAGTCTGAAGCTTATCGCAAGATGGGTGTCGAGACGATTGAAAAAGTGATCGCTGCGCTCGGCGCTGCTGATATTTCTGAGCGACTTGAGGAGAGATTGATTGATGGTATTTTATATGCGTTTCAGGAACAGACTGTTGAGGATAATATCTTGCTCAACGGATTTGGTACAGTCGTCAATGCGCTGGGATTACGTACAAAGCCGTACTTGCCGCAGATTGTATCTACGATTCTATGGCGTCTGAACAATAAGTCGGCTACAGTGCGACAACAATCTGCTGATTTGATTACGCGGATCGCAGTTGTTATGAAGAACTGCGGAGAAGATGTACTGATGAGCAAACTCGGCGTTGTGCTGTACGAGTACTTGGGTGAAGAGTATCCTGAAGTATTAGGTTCGATTCTAGGAGGTTTGAGGAGTATCGTGACTGTTGTTGGCATCGCAGATATGCAACCACCTATTAGCGATTTGCTTCCACGATTGACACCTATCTTGCGCAATCGGCATGAGAAGGTACAGGAAAATACGATTGACTTAGTCGGTCGAATCGCGGACCGTGGAGCGGAGTATGTTAGTGCGCGTGAGTGGATGCGAATCTGCTTTGAGTTGCTGGATATGCTCAAGGCGCATAAGAAAGGAATTCGTCGAGCTGCCAACAATACATTCGGTAAGTTTCTGACTTGTTACTAGATTTAGCGATTTGTTTTATTGGCTCAGCTACTAATATAAACTATAATAAGGTTATATTGCGAAGGCTATTGGACCGCAAGACGTGCTGGTGACGTTACTCAACAATTTGCGAGTGCAAGAGAGACAGTCTCGAGTTTGTACCGCAGTCGCGATTGGAATTGTGGCTGAGACGTGTGCGCCGTTCACTGTCCTGCCGGCATTGATGAACGAGTATCGCGTTCCAGAGTTGAACGTACAGAATGGTGTGCTAAAGTCGCTGAGTTTCCTATTTGAATATATTGGCGAGATGGCCAAGGATTATGTTTACGCGGTAGCCCCGTTGCTGGAAGACGCGCTTACAGATCGCGATCAGGTACATAGACAGACCGCAGCGACGGTGGTGAAGCATCTTGCGCTCGGCTGCGTCGGGCTGGGAGTTGAAGACACGATGGTACACATGCTCAATTTGCTAATGCCAAACATCTTCGAGACGTCGCCGCACGTGATTGATCGGATCATGGACGGTATTGAGGCGGTGCGAAATTGTGTTGGAGTCGGGATTGTGATGAATTACACATGGGCGGGATTGTTCCATCCTGCGCGGAAAGTGCGGGCGCCGTATTGGCGCATGTATAATTCTGCGTATGTGCAGAGTGCGGATGCGATGGTTCCGTATTATCCTGCGATTGAGGACGAGTCGGAGATGGAGTATCGCAGGGCGGAACTAGACGTGTGGTTGTAGACACGCATCATGAAAACAATAGTCTTTTGTTGTAATACTGTCAAGTTAATACGAGTTAGTTTGCTAGAATTGGGATATAGGAGCCGGGGATCAGGATCATGCGGGATGTTACCCAAAACGGATTAGCGCCCTGATCGGAGGTTGAATTATTTTGGGTCAATAAACGAGAAGCAGCCGCGACGCAGGGACCGACCCCCTGTGATCGTGCGATTGCGGGGATTCCATTTATTTATTTAATTCGTGTTTAATTGTTAATTAAAATCTCCTCTGGCTTAAAGATCCGCAAGATGCATCTCGATCTTCATCTTCACCGCGTCCGCAGAGATAGCAATCATGTTGCTCACACTTTTCTACGCACTACTGGCGCTTGTCGTCGGCAACGCAGCCTTCAACCAAATCACCTACTTCCTCGCCGCGCGTCGCTTCTATCGTCTCCATGGCGCCTTGCCTGCTCGCAACGTCCGTCGCGATCGCACCGGAATTCTCAATTTTTTGACCCTCTTTCGTGCTCTGCGAAAGGATCTCGCCCTCGATGTGTTCCACGAGGAATTTGTTGAGTGCGGACCGACATTTGCAGCTACTACCCTCTTCACGACAAATGTGCACACCATGGATCCCGAGAATATTAAGGCTGTTTTGGCGACCAAGTTTGCGGACTTTGATCTTGGTCGACGATATCAAGCTTTTTATCCTAGTCTCGGAAATGGCATTTTCACTCTTGATGGTGAGGGATGGTCTCATTCGCGAGCCCTTCTTCGTCCTCAATTCTCACGACATCAAGTCTCAGACGTCGCTAAACTTGAACCACATGTTCGCAATCTCCTTAATGCGATGCCGCACTCAGCTACAGAGTCTTGCGAAATTCAAGAATTGTTTTTCCGTATGACTATGGATTCTGCTACTGAATTCCTCTTTGATGAATCGGTTGATTCGCTTGTCTTATCTGATAAGAAAATCGACTCATCAAAGCAAGTTGCTTCGCACGTTGCATCTGATAGTGGTAAGCGAGGTTTTGCTTCCGCCTTTAACAAAGTGCAGGAATACCTCTCAACGCGAGTTCTCTTCCAGCGAATGTATTGGCTAATCAATAATGCTGAATTCCGCGAATCTAATCGCATAGTACACTCGTTTGTCGACTATTACGTTGCGCGTGCGCTTGAACGCCATGCGGAACGTCAATCAGGGAAATTACCGGCGGCAGCTTTGTCGACTGAGAACCGATATGTATTCCTCGACGCACTAGTTGAGCAAACTCAGGACCCTCGTGCGCTCAGAGATCAACTTCTCAATATCTTACTCGCAGGTCGTGATACCACCGCTTGCACGCTTACCTGGGCCTTCTATGAACTGGCTCGACATCCTCGCGTCTTTGAAAAGTTACGTCAAGAAGTTCTTGAACGCTTTGGAGAGTCTCCGGACACTGATGGAAAGCTTACTATGAATTTCGAGACTCTTAAAAGCTCCATTTACCTTCGTCATGTGCTTAATGAAGTCTTGAGATTATACCCTGCTGTGCCACAGAACTTCCGCGTCGCGAATAAAGATACTTATTTGCCTCACGGCGGTGGCGAAGATCAATCGGCTCCAGTATTCGTTCGCAAAGGTCAAGCTGTGTTTTATCTTGTTTACGGCATGCACAGGCGTAAAGATTTTTTTGGTGAAGACGCAGATGAATTCCGACCTGAAAGATGGAGTGAAGGAAAAACTTGGACATGGGAGTATTTGCCATTCAATGGTGGCCCGAGAATTTGTTTGGGACAGCAATATGCTTTAACGGAAGCTGCGTATACACTTGCGAGGATTGCGCAGGAATTCGATACTATTGAAACTACTGATGCTCCTCTACCGGATGGAAAACCGTTGAAGAGGGCCTTGTTGACTATGTCGAGCGCTACAGGTGTACATGTGCGTTGTTACAAAAAATGAATGTGACTGAATTATGATGGTGTTTATTGGCGCTCTATTTGGGTGGAAATTGTTTTTAGGATTGTTATAGCTATATTTAAACGATGTGAAAATTTGTATTGGTATTGACTTGATGAAAAATGATACGAAAGTAGTTCTTCTACCTGAAGAATATTAAAAAATAAGTCACGCACTCGTTATACATCAGAGTCGGGAAACAGCAAAAATAGTAGAATCACAGAATAATCAGCACACAGCACACAGGTTGTGGAGAACAAATTATGCGCTAGTTAGAGCGAGTTCAAGGGCATTCACATCTCTAGGCCAGAACACAACACGATACTCTTTAGGCTGCGAAACCAAACTTCTCGCATCCGCGAGTCCCAAAAGTGGTTGACAGCATTCAACAAGTTTATCGTCATTTATACCTTCATCTTGACAAGGACGAATCTCGAATGCTGATAAAAGCCGCATGAAGAGAGTATATAATTCGCGATTTGCGAGCATGTATCCGGGACACATTCGAGATCCTAGTCCATATGTGAAAATGCGTTCTTCTTGACCCAAGAAACGCTCCGGACGAAAGACATCCGGATCACTCCAGAGTTCGGAATCCATATTACATGCCCAAACGTTAAGAAAGATAGTAGTTCCTTCAGGAATCACTTTGCCATCAATCGTCACAGGGCCTGTCGTCTTGCGCGGCAAGGCAAGTCTCAAAGGTGCATATATTCGAAGCAACTCACGTACCAACGCCGCCACATAACTGCACGACTGATCATCATTTACTGGATCGCAAAGAATTTGATCGCGGCTTGGAAATTTCGTTTTAATCTCCGAATATGCCTTTCTTTGAATATCCTTGCGAGTGGCTAGAAATGCCAATGCCCATGCTACAAGAGTCGTGATTGTATCTAAACCGCCACTGACCATTGTGAGCGACAACGAAGTGCGCTCGCGAGAATTTAAATGCTTTGCATTATCATCTGATGCGATAGCTACTTGAATACAAGGGGTATGAGTACCGACTTCCATTTTATTGGCTAATTCCAAATCAAAGTGATTGATATAGCTATCGCGACGAGCACGCATTTCATGAGCGAGAGCGGTTGCTGCTGTAAATGGACTGATCAGACGGAAAAATGGAACATAATCTTGAAGAATATTTCCAGTCGTACTGCGGAATCGTGAAACATACTCTTCGACCTCTGCGATCTCTTTAAACAACGGATCATCGACTGATGCAATACGTGTACCCCAGTTGAGGGTCAACGACAGGTTAAGCGAGAGATGTTGAATAAGTGGAAGTGGATCGATCGCCTTAGCACCGCCTCCACCTAGGGTAAGTGCATCGCGCAGAAATTGACGAGTCTCAAGATCGATATGGACAGCATAGGTTTGAATTGCAGAACGGTTAAGAGCTGAAGCAGCTACTTTGCGACGACGGCGAAGGGAATCGGAGAATGGTGAGGTACCTATGGTGAAGCCTGCAGTACTTGAGACGACCTGTCTTAGTGATCACAGTTAGCAAAGCAGCCCGCATTATATAGATCAAGAAAGAGCGTAGAAATAACAGCAAAAGAACAGAGCAAAAGAACAGAAGCAACATGCATCATGAAAAGTATGGAACGTAGGTCTCGACTTTGTCGCACTCGAATGCTTCACAAAAACCATTTGCGCCGCCGAAGCAGAATTCACGACAACAACAGGCACCGCTCCTAGCGAGATCTGAAAAACTGAACCATAGGTTGCTGCCCATCTACGATACTGCTCTGATGCATTTTCTCGAAGCTGAGGAATATGGCCTAGGACTGGGTAGCCGACCGGACCAGGAATTCCTCGAATGCGGTTATAGAGACGACAGAACTCGGAGTGAGTGACAATCACGAGGATGATCAGCACGGGCAAGATGAGCAGCAGAGACATTCTTTGCTTCGGTGCTGTTTAGTATTTCAAAGCAGTCTTATCAAACAGACCCGACATGTAGGGTATCAGATGTCCGCAGGTATCAAGTATCGTGGGCTGTACGACGCTATAGCAAACTGGCCGATTGACAAACAGACCGCCTATAAATGCTACAAAGGCATATGACTAATCGCTTACAAAGAGTACATTTAACTACGACTTCGCACCTTTTCCTAGCGATATACCTTCCTATATTTACATGCTATAATCGAAGCAGTAAAGGAGGCAATACGCCCACAGAGCAGGTTACGCAGGGAGGAGTATATATATCCGACAGGAACTAGTCAAGTTCGGCACGGAGCCTGCGAATTTTTGAAGCTATCATTATACTGACAACGTAAATTGTAATATTATTAGTGCGCGATTTATCTAGCGGGAACCTTAATAATCGCTAGCCGTGCTGCGCGCACTCCATCAGACAAGATAGATATCCAGCACCGCAGTATCCGTAAGGAATGCCAGTTTCTTGGTTACTGCAGACTTCTACCTAGAGATTATTGTGTTTTGAAGTTATATCGGTTACAAGATGAGTAATGTGCAGCAGCAAGAGAAAGTACACCAGGAGCGACCGAAGCCTCGACCTTTCACGATTCTAGAATGCCTCTTTTATCCCGTCACAGATTTGCTACAGGTGTCCTACTTTACCTTGCTTATATTATTGAGCCCAGAAGCATTAAGTGGTTTCCTTTTTGCTGAATTATGCATGTCGACGGCGATAATCTTGATGGCGAGGTTGAGAGCAGTAATATACAACACCTTATATTTCCGAGTTTTCTCAAAAATGAGAGCAATCCCAACTCCGTCTCTCAAACCAAACATCTTCACTGGTCATTATTCTTTCAAGAGAGTGGTTCATGATGGCAAAACAAATCTTGAATATTGCGAGGAGAATCCATTTGCGAAAATGTTACGTGTATCGCTCATGCCGACTTTCGAGGCAATTATTCCAATGTCTGTCGAATCCATAAATGAAGTTCTCGCATCTCAATCTGATGTATTTTTGAAGAAGAATCCGTTGGGAGACTTAGCTCGTGTAGCTCGCACATTTGGTAAAGGAGTCCTTTTTTCAAAGGGTCACAAAGAACATACGAATATGAGATCTGGATTACTACCTGCTTTTTCTACTAAGAACGTTAATGCACTTGCTCCGAGTTTTCTTGAGGAAGCTGGTCGCCTCTCTGCCGCGCTGAAGAGAAAGATTCAAGTGAACGGCCGTAATAGTTCGTCGTTATTAGAGATGAATGATAATGCAGTGATTAACTTAGTAGAATATATCAGACCATCTGTCGTCGATACATTTTATCGCACTATCGTTGGTAGACATTTCAATCGTCTTGAAGATCGGACCAGCAGACTTAATTCCGCATTTGATCGTGTATATGAAGAGCGTGCTACTCTAAGGGCTGTGATGTATAACATGCTCTGGTTTGTAAGATGGGGTGATCTAAAGACTTTAGACAGCTATGTGAAAGATTCGGTTCAGATTTTACGAGCAAAGGATTGGGCTAAAAAGGAATTCAGAGACTCTAGCAATGCAGCACCAAATGATGTGCCTAGCATCAGTAGCTTTTTGATTGAGAATGACGCGGATGCTTGGACACCTGACGCTATTTTAGAGCAGTTTTATTCGCGTACGTGTCTCTCTGTCTTTGTCATCTAATTTGTAGATTATTGACTGTTTGGCGTCTAGTATTTCACATGCGCCATCACACCATTGGCGGCGTGACTTCGACTCTATCATTTCTTGCAAAATACCCAGAAGTTCAATCAAAACTTCGACAAGAAATCTTGAAATCGTTTCCAGATGGATTCTCATCTCTTACATCTGCTCAAGATATCGAGTCTCTACATTATCTTGCTTCCGTTATTTGCGAAAGTTTACGCTTGGCGCCTCCTAGAATATCTATTATTCCTCGCGTAGCAGAAAAAGATACATACATTGAGGGATACTTCATTCGCAAAGGGACTCCTGCTTTAGTTGACTCCTATATGTCGAATAGATTGAG
>JAJLTU010000070.1:0-36417 GCA_030568295.1 Myxozyma neotropica
CGTTTCAAGGGTGTGCACTCTACGGTATTCAGATATGTTGCAATTAGCTCTATATGGAACAGATCAAGTTGGTGTTGATGCTCTCGACGTACATCAGGTTTGGCTGTTATTTATGCTCAACCTCGTCTCAAAAGTGCTATTCGATAATAATAAACTAACTTTTAAAAGAGCTATTCAACTTTGAGGATCTTCCATTTGCGAAACGTGTAGCTGTCGTGTCTGAATTCTGAGTAAACTGCAACTGAGTCTAGTTGACTCTCTTCAACGTAGCGGTCGACTTTCGCATGGAGCTGAGACTACTATTACAAATCTGAAATCCAGAATGACATATTTTGCGAGCTATAGCGATTGCTCTTATGCATTGCTTTGTAACAGTAATATAGTAATAATAGTATTAAAAAAAGTAAAGCAGGTAAAAATCCATACGTAATTCTCCTTCTAATTCAATCAATAATCAACCCAAAAAAAATAATAGTAGCGGCAATTGCTTTCCAAGTCAGTGAACAAAAATCTACATATAAGTCGGATCATGCCAGGGACCGGCATCCGACAGTTCACATCCGCCGTCGCATTCACACTCTCCTCCGAATTTTTTTGGCAAGTTCTCGCTGGGCACTTGCTTAAGTAACTCGGTCTGATAGCTGCTGCTGAGGATAAAGATCTTGGAGACAGTGACGGGATCGAGAAGAGGACGAATAAGCTTGAATGCGGTCGAGAAGCCAAACGGGGCGTTGATCATGTAAAATTTTCTATTTGTTTACAATGTTAGTTTGTGCGAGAGTAATCGTTAAAGAAAACAAAGAGACTCACCCCATGCGCTCGGGGTAGTAGTTTTGGCCAATGACGGAAGCTTCGCGCACGTATTGATATACCTGGTTAATGCTTGACAAGCCGACTCCCTTCAAGTCCATAATTGTGCACGATGTCTCAATCAAGACGCCTACTTTCCGTGAGCATGCAGCCTGCAATTAATTCTCCAGTTAGCTATATCCTCTCTTGATTAGAAACAAAGACTCAAGAAGTCGGCTTGACTTACCAGGCGCTTGCTGGTGAAAGTTTCGTACTCCCATACCAAGTTCTGCAGCATACGCTCAAAAGTAGTGATCTTGTACATCTCAGTCAAATTAACAGATCCAAGCTGCTCGATATAGACAGGCCGTCCATCCTACACATCACCACCATCTGGTCAGCACTCGTTCGCTCACTCATTCGCAGTTAAACATCCAACGGCATACAATATCGGTCTTATGGTAGTACTGAGGATAGTACTTTGACACGAGCGGCTTCTCATCGTAATGGAAATTCTCGACAACGTCATCGACTTTGAAATCAGTGCGCCATTTCTCGCACGCAAGAAACATCTCCTTGGCCTTTGGCACGTCGAACTTACGCGCTCGCAGGAATCGGAGCTGTATATCCATATCATTAGTCGATTGTTTGATTGCAATTCACCCCGAAAATGACTACATACCATTGACGCGTCATCCAAGCGCTCGGTGCAGCCCGCAGCTTTGAGCTCGTTACGGAGCATACCGACCTTAGCCTGCTGCTCAGGCGAGATGTTTCCCGGGAATCCAGGCAGCGCATCCGGACCACAGGTATCAGGGATCGGCAGCGATTGGTGGGTGGTGCTAGGACGCGTTAGTACTGTCCCTTGTCGACCAGACTCGACTTGAGAGGATGTGGTAGCATACGCTTCTTCCTGTGCAAGACGGATATCAATGTTAGCATGAAAGTCACAATGAACGAAGAAAAGCAAACAAATTGGACGCACCGACGACATGATTGATTCTTTCTGATATTCAAGAAATTTCTTCCAAACCGGGTACTTAATCTAGCTGAGCAGGGACTTATCAACAAGACACAGGAGAGCAAGTATTATTCCGCGCAAAATCTATAATTCTTCGACGATCTCAGCAAAATACGACTGGCCGAAAGCTATTTATACAATCGCGGGCGAGAGTCGGGGGAATACAACGAGCAGAAGAGCGAACAACAAAAGCGACAAGCGACTCAGCGCGGCCCTTTAGAGCTGCGCAGCCCTTTCCTTGCCAACAATAACCTTATTTTTAACAGAATTAAAATACCTTTTTTTATTTTCTATACAGTCTACTCAGCGTTCTCCTAAATACACTTAACAGCATAATACAATATCATATATGTCACAATACTTTATATCTACCATTCGACTCCGCTGCAACTTCAGATCAAACTTCATGGCAGACGGAACGTAAACAGCACGTGACCTCGAGGTTTGGGGTCGCCGCCACTGACGAGCCTCTGAGAGGGCGCGTCGATCATAGTGACCGTATTCACTTCCTAGTCCGGCGCGCCGATAAAGTAAACAATTACGAAAAGAAAATAGACTCAAAATTAAGCATCAACTAAATTCTAAAAACTAGGCACTTGCTTTCTAATAAACAGCCTTAACAACCACCTCACGCGTAGTACCGAGGCTCGTCAAAGACGTGGTATCTATGTCCACGAACACCTTCACCACGGAATATCGCCGGGTATTTGTACGCCTCCGGTACCTGCTCCTCCGGAATCTGTGTGTTGCTTGATTTAGGATCTACTCCGACAATGAACTTTCCAGTCTGGATCTCGGTATCGGTAATAGTTCCTCTGCTGACGCGCGCATACGCGACTCGCTTGATGCCCTTGTACAAAATGTACTCGCACCATCGATCCCAATCTGAAGGATCAATATCCGCCATCCCAGTATGTTCGCTCACATATGTGTTGTAGTTTCCTTCAAGAGGCTTCGTCACCAAGTAACTCAGCAGAATAGTAGGGTTCGAGCTACCGGCCATGATCTCACTCACGCCTGCAGTCTGTAGTCGTCGATCCTCCACATCTTCTTCCTGCCCACTATGGAAAACCACAACATCAACTGGGTAACCGTAAACGTCAAGCGTGGCGTGGATGGCTGGCGCAAGTTCACCTACAGGCGACGGCAGCAAATGATGCGTCGAATTCAAGATAGGGAATTTGGACAATAGCGCCGCGCCCCATGTATGGCGGTTAGGCCCTGGACCAAAGTCAACATACATTCCCAAGTCTTCCGCAATCTGTTGTGTCACGTCACGGTTACCCATGATGATACGCTGCGTATCAGACTCAAGGAGTCCAATGACGTCAATCTCGAGCTCCTTGATTGCATCTCGCATGCGCCCTTCACTAGCCCACATATCGTTGTCAAGACCAAAGTGAATCGTCCAGATACCGACGGTCATCATCTTAGCGTCAGGATGATACGGCTTTGGCGCATCACGATCTGTTCGTCGCCAGGCGACAGTAACACTAAGCATCGAAATTACAGTCAAAAAGATGACTGCCATCGAACGCACTTTAAAGAAGTTAATGTTAGTCTTCTTCGAGTTTGAAGCAAACACCCCCGTGCTACCGCTCGTGGGGACTTTGCTAGCGCCGTAAATGCCGAGTCCGATTAAGGCCATCGACGTAGCAACTAAAATATCAGTACGCTCACGCAAAAGTGGCCCTCCAGGTACGAACGCATACGCAACAACCCAGACATGTCCAAGGACAAGAATATCATACAGTAAGAAGCCGAAGCCAAAAGTACGTCCGGGAGTGTGAATCGACGCAGATTCGAGCAATACAGGCACGATTGCCATCAAGTACGCCGCTAGCACAAGAGCACCAGCATATCCCAACCAGCCATCAAACTCATAAAGTACAAACGCGCCGGCAGAACCGATTGCAAACGCTGTCCACGACCCAGCAGTTTGCTTAGCCGTCACGCCAAAATAAACACCCGCAGCCATGGCAAGAATAGTGACTGCTCCGTAAGGAACAGGAAGAGGGCCAGTAACCGGATATCCATCCCAAACCCAGTAAATCATCGTCGACGAGTCCGAGAGCAAAGAGTGCATGCTGAAGAGCAAGCCCGCTAAACCGCAAGCGGCAAAGAAGAACGTTCCGCGCTTAGACGCAGACACCGCTTCACCTGAGCCCTTTTGCGGTCTCGTCGTAAGCAACGATGCGATGATGCCAACAGCCAAGCCAGTTTTGTTCCATCCACCGTTCTCCTCGTGCATGATTGGCCAAATCGGGTTGTTTGCAAAGAGCGCGAATTTAGCGAGAACAGAGAAAATGAAGCCGATAGAGAACGAGGTCGCTTTGGAGAGACCGAGAAATGGTCGCGCAGTCACGTTGTAGAACTGCATGGCAAACGAGATGCTCGCAAAGATACACGCGGCGGAGACTGTGAGAAGACGGTCGCTTGGGCCAGGTACGAGGTAGGCCGCGACGCCAACAACAGTGCCGAGCTGTGACAGCTGAGGGAACTTGCCAAAGAGTGGGGTGAGAAAGGGAATACCGAGTAGGAACGGAGCAATAGACGAGAGAAGAGTGACTTCGTAGCCAGAAATTCCCATATACCACAAGGGGAAATACCAGATCAAGAGACCGAGCGAAGTCAGCACGGACCAGAAGATAAAGGAGTTGTAGACATCAACTGCGAAGCTGAAGAAGCTGCCTACGCTGAATCCAGTCATGTATCCGGCATCTTTAACTCTTGCATCGCTAAATAAGACCGTTAGCATAACACGCGCTTATAGGGTCAAATATATTAGGTCTATATGTACCGAGAAGCGGGCGGAGAGAAACTGGCAATGGCACTAGATATAAAGTTCTATTAATAAATAATGTACATTGACTAAGATTAACGCAAGGCAAACAGGAAAAGAGAAAATCAAGAAAAATCAAAAACTCCATAAATTTTATGACTCTAAGGTAAAGAGAATAATCAAAAGATGATAGTTTCCATATTCTCGAGTTTTACATTCTATACAGGATATGACTGTACGTACCCATTTGTAATTCCGCTAATGTCCACCACTCTGACTTCAAACGCACTAAAGTCCAAGGCAGTTACGGAGTCGTAAGCAACGTCAAAAAAGATCAGTGACCATTCAAAGAATGCGTAGATCGTGTAAGCTATTCAATGTCAAAGTCAGCTGTAAAGTTCTATCCATAAGCAAAAGAGAACGTACC
The DNA here is from genome assembly GCA_030568295.1 of Myxozyma neotropica. Classification (NCBI taxonomy): domain Eukaryota; kingdom Fungi; phylum Ascomycota; class Lipomycetes; order Lipomycetales; family Lipomycetaceae; genus Myxozyma; species Myxozyma neotropica. Next base: position 5,020 of record JAJLTU010000070.1, read on the forward strand.
GCCAGGGACATGGTTGACCTTGTGCTGAATGAAGAAATACACAAGAGGAAGGATCATGACAAAGAAAGAAATTCCAAAAATCTTGCGATACTTTAGCGATTCGGAGCCAGGTCTGGAGAGTAGAATACCGCCCACAGTCCATGGGAGAGTGAGCAACAGATACGTAATCATGAAAATATCATGCCAGTCGTGGTCATCAGTCGAAGTGATGTAGACTATTGCAGTATGTTAGATCATGTTAGTTCGTTTAGGATGTAATAATTAATAAATTAACTCACCCCATCCACCACAGGTAAAGGTTCGCAGCAATCCCACAGCGACGTGGGCCCGAGGACCCCAAGCACCGGGCTTGCTGTAGAGCAAGTACGTTAGGAAAACCAGAGCAAATCGAGGTCCTGAACTATTTTAGCATGAAATAAATATCAAGAAGACGGAATATGGGTCCTACCTGCTGTAACGGCGATGAAGAGCTGGAAGATACTGCGCTCCGGGTACCGATCTCCAATCGCAGCCGAGACAGAGGGGAACCTGAGTTGCAAGAAACAATTAGAATCGGTCGACTGCATAAGTCTACATGGTATCAATTGCAATCTTACCACTCGTCAGGGTATCCGTAGTACTCATTGCGGACAATCTTTTGGAAATGCAGAGCCATGCCGACGACTAGGGCACTAAGGAACGCATCTATAGATAAGACCTCAATTAATATTCAGTCGCGCAAATTAATCCAATTAATCGATAGAAAGTGTACATCCTGCAAAAGCCGAATGAGCATAAGAAACCCATTTTCCATTGGCCTATTGTGAATTGCTGGAGTTAGCTCAAGATTGGATTACCATCTCCGCCTGGGCATTAGAAATACGAATGCCTATTGCGGAGAGCACTTCATCGGAGACGTACTGAGGCAATGACTGTTCCGGGTTTTGTCCTCTTTTCAGCGACAGCAGACATGACGGAAAGTCAGCCAGAGAGAGAAGCTGCGAACGAGGGAGGTGTGTGTGGAAAGAGTGAAAGTGAGGGAGGTCAGGAAGTAAGACGGTTCCGAAAAGCTTAAAGACTGGTCAGGTCAGCCTCGGCTTTTGTTTACGTTCGATTACCCGGGCGGATTTCACTCCTCTAGCCTGCCTTTGTTTTCGCAGTCAAGTCAACAGAGCAGACAGACATGACCTCACTTGACAAAGATCTCGACAATCAATACATGCAGCTGGCTCTTGAGCAGGCCGACAAATGCATCGCCACCCCGACAGCCTTCTGCGTTGGCGCCGTAATCGTTCTTCCTCGGAATACGGAAGCAAACGCTGCAGATAAAGGTAATCCATAGCCAAGCTCAGGACATCGCAAAGTCAATATTGCTTACTCAACTACAATTCATTATTTCAGACCTCGTTCTCTCAACCGGATACTCGCGTGAGCTTCCCGGAAACACCCACGCCGAACAATGTGCACTCGACAAACTGACGTCTCTACCTCCGCCTAAATCAGCGGTCATCTACACTACAATGGAACCATGCAGCGAGCGACTAAGTGGAAATCTGCCATGCGTCGATCGATTAATCAAATCCGGCATTTTTAACACGGTCAAAGTCGGTGTTCTCGAGCCGGACACGTTCATCAAGAAAAATATCGGCCGCGAGAAACTTGCAAAGGCAGGAATTGAATATGTGCATGTTGCAGGTTTCGAGAAGCAGTGTTTGGAAATTGCTAAACGTGGCCATTAATTCTTCCTTTTTCATCATATTGCTGTTTGCATTTGACTGGCGTTTTATGTTTCTAGTTCGTAATTAGGTGCTGTGTAATATTGAATATAATGTACAAAAGTAATTGAAATATGTAGTAGCTCTTTGTCAAATCCTCGTCCTCTCTCCCATTTCCGTTTAGAAATATTACTTCCAGAAGTACGCATTTTTACCTTTACCTCGTCATAAAAAAGGAGCACAAAACAAGAAGCCTATTCACTGACTAAGCTTTGCCTGCGCCTGATTCTGATTCTTTTCCTTCCTTCGTCGCTGCTTTGACTCAAATTCGTGCCATTCGCCAAGGTCACCCAGCCTAAAAACAATGTCCATTAGTAAGTTTCTCAATTATTATCAAAAAAAAAAAAGAGTATTATGTCAACAACTTACATTTCTGGTTTGGACGGTTTCGGCTCTTCTTTAGAAAAGTAATCGCTTTCTAAGGCTTTCTCCGCCGATGGGCGTTTGGCCGGATCCAGAGATAGCAATTGAATAGCCAATTCTAATCCGCAAGGAGGAAGTGTGCTAAACAAATGAAATATCAAACGTCAGCGAAAAAATCAAAAAAAAGCAAATTATCCAAAATTATCCAAAATTATAGCATACTCTTCAAACATTGATCTAAATTTGCATTCCTTCTCCTCCGGAGGTTTCACAAGCTCATACCAAGGAAGGACATCCACGTCAGGCCAATTCACTTTAGTCGGAGTTCCCATAACTGAATAAATAGATTCTAGCTGCTGAATCTCATCATGCCCTTGGAAAATAGCAGATCGAGTATATAACTCCACCATCAAACAGCCTGCACCCCAGACATCAACTGCAGCTCCGTACGCTGTTGCGCCAAGTAGAAGCTCCGGAGGTCTGTACCAGAGAGTAATCACCCGATTAGTGTAATCGAGAGTAGACTTGTGCTTATTGTAAAATCTTGCAAGGCCAAAATCAGCTAATTTAAGCTGTCCTTCACTACTAATCAAGATGTTTGATCCCTTTATATCACGATGTAGAACTCCCCGTTTGTGAAGGTATGCTAGGCCTTCGAGCAATTGCTTGAATAAATGCTTGATATGACAATGATCAAGTTTGAACGATGGATGAGTGAGAATCCCAGTTAGGTCATGATCAACATATTCAAACACCATATAAACCGAAGATTTCTCGACCATAATCTCAAGTAATGCAACAACATTCTCATGGCGTACCGACTGCAGCAATTTGATCTCACGTAAGGCAGTAATAGGAAATCCGTCTCGCTCAGATTCCATTCTGATGCGCTTCAAAGCAACCCGTTCATTAGTGACCAAATTGATTGCTTTGTAAACTTTTCCATATGTTCCTTCGCCTACTTGAGCTTGTCGCTCATAAACTGATCCAACTTGTTCTCGCATCTTGGGTTTAGCAGGTGTGACGGCAGGAATTCGCTCAGCTGGAGTTGCCTCTGCATGAGGTTTCTCAGGAGACTTATATCGTTCTCGGTCTGAACGAGAATGCTCGCGGTCGTGATTATGAGACTCAGAAACAGTATTAATCGACTCATAATCACCTATATCCTCGTCACTATGATAGTAATCCTGCTCTTTGGGTCGTTCGGTTCTGTAGTCATCCTTGCTATCATCTCTGGCTTCATTGCCATAGTCATCTCTGCGATCGCGCGATTCTTGCTGATTCTGTCGTCGCTGTTGATGTCGTAAATGCTCTTTTGAAGACGTCGCACGGGATTGTCCATTAAATACCCGTGAATTATTCCCACGCACAGAATCTTTTGCTGGAATTTTAAAATACATCTTTCTCGGACCTTTTGGCGCTAAATTGTCACCTGTTGCTGCTGCGTCTCCGTTTTCTTCATCATTCTTAGATCGTCTTATAAGTGGAATGGGCGGTACATCTCGAGGGTCGGGAAGATTATGCACAGCAGTTGCTGGTAAGGGACTTGCCTCGGTTGACGTCGAAGCACTACTTATTGCAGCTGTGAATACTTCAAGTTGACTGGATCGAATGATATCCGGACCGAACCGCGATCGCCGCCTTTGATATTCTGAAGCCGAGCCAGCAGTATCATGTGCGTAACTGTCGCGAGTTGCTGTAGTAGGTAGTAAAGCGGATGCTGATGATCCTTGCGAGGATGATGATTGATAGTCGTATGAAGCTTGCTGGGAAGTCGAATATGGAGGCCGTGAGTTGTAATATGAATGATCTCGAGCAGGTGGTAATGGCGTTGCTTCAGGTGGAGGTGGATGATAGTCTTCGTATGTTCCAATATCCTGAGCAACTCGTGAGCGAGAATAATTTTGAGAATAAGAATGGCCGGTGGAAGAGTATTTTGAAGAGGAGTAATATGAATGTGATGGAGGTGATGCAGGAGGAGGACGCGCATAAGCTTCAGGAGAATACTGGGAATGCCTGTTTTTGTTTTCGCTGGTGGACGGACCATAGAGACGATCTGCGAATCTTTCTTTTGATGGCGCAGGAGTCTCGCCATAAAGACGATCAGCAAATCTCTCCTTGGACGGTTGAGGTGGATCGTGATGGAATGAAGAGTATCCAGGATATTGACCAGAGTATTCATCCGAGTAATCGGAAGGCGGCCTACTTATGGGGAACTTTGTGATTGGCGCTGCTTCAACATGTTGTTGTAGCCGACTTCCATTAGCCGAAGATGAACTAGCAACAGAGTCAAACCTTGGTGGCGATTGCCGTTCACGATCGTTGTAGTAATCATTAGATCTGTATGTTTCGCGCTTGCGCTGATGATAACTTGCCGAACTATGATCTGATTCTTCCAATATCATTCTAGACGTGACAGTTTGCTCCGGCTGAGACGAAAATCTCGAGTATCTGCTACTCAGGAGATCGACTGCGCCGGCGCCAGCGCGCGCAGCCCATTCCTCGTCCTTGGACATATACCCATTTTGATATCCCTGAGATCTATCAACTTGTCCCCTCCCAGCATCATGTCGATTTTTATAGGAATCATCCGGAATTCCTCCATCTCTATTCAAATTCCCATGCGACGAACTTCCATTTCGTTCCTGATCATGATGATGATTATGCGACGATGACGACGATGCCGACGACAGCGACGATGGTAAAGATGTTCGCCCACCATTTCGAGAATTGTTACTATTCAAACCACGCTTGTTCCCACCAGATCCAGATTTTGATTGGGAATTATCATATTGCGATCTGTATCTACCATGTGAAGGTGGTGGTGATGAACGCGAAGATGGACGTCGATAGTACTCATGGTTGGAATGTCGATTATTATTATTATTGTACTGATTCCCATGCCGATCGTCGTCATCCGGCTTTCGACGCTTATGAGGAGTAGTGCTACTCGACATCTTGCACCTTCTTCTTTCTTTTCGGCGCGCGTTCTTGGACCGGAGTTGCTTGATAAGAATTCAACTTGCTCCTTACTTATACCCTGCTGAAGAGAAGTGGCACGAACTGCAAACACATAAGGTCGGGATTTCGACGCAATCACCTCGGCCAATATATTATTAGTAAGATAAAGCAAGCTATTTTCAAGCTTTTAACATGAACTCAGGAAAGATAAATGCGCTTGTTGTGGGAAAGATTTGTCGTGGCAATTGGGGTCGTGATTCTCCTGTTGCAAGCAAACGTGACCGCCAGAGAAAATTCAATTTTTTTGGTAAGGACCAAAACGCGAAATAATAAATTCATTAATTTTTTTTGCGCGATACGAGAATACACTTCATTATTCATCAATCAAGAAGTGGATTTAATTCATTTATTATCATCATATAAAAGTTTTCCTATTTTATAAATATAAATACACTTCAGCGCGAGTACAAATTATAACCTCAAATCGAAAACAAACGATGGTCATCATCACCACCCGAGTGGAAGAGTGAACAAGTTTCACGCGCGCGATACCAAGCAGAGAAATCAAATACAAAGAAATAGACGCACAAGAGATAAACACCACACGCATATTTATACACCATAAATATGAGCTAAGAAAAAGCTACACAATTTACAACATGATGTTTTTTTCTTTCATCTAAGTGTTCATATATGTAGAGGGATCAATTCCATCCTCAGGGAATGGTGCGATATTGACTTCGAATCTCTCCTGGATCTTATCCAAAACCTCAGCATCCTCCTTCGAGCTAACGAAAGAGATAGCGAGACCTTTGGTACCGAAACGGCCAGCTCTACCGACACGATGCAGGTAGGAATCAGCGCTATAAAAAATTTAAGTTAGCAAATATTCTACGATGTTCTAATCTACAAGGGAAAACATACTCCGATGGCAGATCGTAGTTGATGGCCAAATTAATACGCTCGATATCAATACCGCGACCAAAAACATCAGTAGCGACGCAAATACGCTTATTGAACTCCTTAAACTCCTTGAAACGAGCAATACGCTCCTCTTGAGGAATTCCAGAATGGACCGCAATACTGGGGAAGTTGCAGTCAACAAGCAATTTATTAAGCTGGTTAGCACGAGTGGTTGACTTCACAAAGATGATGACCTGGTTGAACTCCAGAGTATCCAAAAGGTCATTTAGCTTGCGGTTCTTCTCGTTCTCTTCCAACTTGATGTAATACTGCTGCAGACCGTGCAGAGTAAGTTTAGTCTCGTCATCGACATAGATTTCGAGGGGCTAGATTGCAACGTTGATTAGTACCACAGTCTGGACAAGATTGAAGCAAAGATTGACCCACGTTTTGCATGAATTTTTTGCAGATAGGCCTAATTTCTTGACTGAGAGTGGCCGAGAACATCATCACCTGCTTCTGGTGCGGGGTAGCACGGAAAATCTCCTGCACGTCACGGCGCATGTCAGAAGTGTCAAGCATCTTGTCGCACTCATCGAGAACGAAAACCTTGACATTGTTAAGTCTCAGATATTTATCACGAACAAGCGCATTCAAACGACCAGGAGTAGCGACGATAATATGAGGGCTTGTCTCCTTGTTCTTGATAGTCTCAATATCCTTGCTAAGATTGGTACCTCCAAAGAAAACAGCCGTCCGGACTTCTGGCATATACTTGGAGAAACGCGAGTACTCGTTCTTGATCTGGTAAGCCAACTCACGGGTATGGCACATAACGACAACAGAAACTTCACCGGCGACAGGGTCGAGCTGTTGCAAAGTCGAGAGGACAAAGACAGCAGTTTTACCCAGACCAGACTTAGCCTGGCAAAGAACGTCGGTTCCAAGAATTGACTGGGGGATACAGACTTGCTGAACTAGTTATGAAGCGTGTCAGATTAATGTTGCAAAGTTAAAAATGTTAGGTTGCGGGCCCGTCCACTTGAATGAATTCCCGTCAGAAATAAAGCTTGCCGAAGAATCACTATTTGAGCAAGAATCTCTGGAGCCGAAAAAAACCTAGAGACATCGCCGTTGCCGCATTATAAGGTCTCGATAAAGTACTAGACACCATAGCGACGAATTTCAATCTGGATCGAAAATGATACGTGGCCGTGGCTAGGACATATGCGCAACATGAACAAAGACAAAATACAATAAAAACCAAGATATGCTCTTCTTAGCGCATCTCTCCATATATAACCTTATTACATCATAGAACACTCCACAAGCAATATAAAGAGAGGAGTCATAAATCCTTCCGAAAAACTTAATCACACCACAAAGAGGGTCCGCGATCGAAAACTTTGTCTTCAGTCTATTACTCAAGCGTCAAAGCAATACGCAATAGAAATTACGATCAGTAGTCATCGTATCCACCAAGTCCCACCAACGCTTCGCATTGAAACAAAGGAAGTATGAGAAAGAAGTGCGTAGATATCGCAAACCACAGATCGAAATAAGGTACAAATAATGCGAGTGTGTAGTACGGTTCATCGTCCATCCTCTAGGATAATTCGAGCCAAGAACTCATCGCATTCACAATGATTGATTATATATTGCAGCAAGGGCGAAGACTTTCTTTCTGACGAGCTCTTACTGAGGAATAAAATATGGCGGGCGGGCAACCTTTTTAACACGTACGAAAATGATGGAAGTAAAACTAACCCTCAGATGGATGCTCGAAACCGCAGTCGACAATAGCACGAAGTAATTCGGGCTTGAGTAGGAAATCACGGAAGCCGGTGGAATGGATTCCTACATAAGAGCCCTTCTTGTCGCCATTCTCCTCTTTGGTTTCGGTTGCAGCGGTGGTGGTCGTAGTAGGGGCAACTGGGGCAACATCCTCGCTGTCGGAGTAATCGAGAAGTTCTTCTTCGCCGTTTTCAGCCATTATGAAGATATGTTGTCGTTAGAAAAAGACCTGGGATCGGATTCCAGATGATTATGATTGCAGCGCTAGAGTCGGGCAATCTAAGCTTGCAAAGAACTAGAGACGAGAGCAAAAAGAAGAGAAGAAGAGGAAGCGCCTATTCAATATCAACAAGAAAGATGTTGAATGAGTAAGAGATCAAGAGAACTGGAAAAGATTAGTGAGGATCAGGCAGGAGTGTTTGATCTTGGGGGAGGAGCGAGAAAGTGTGAGGTCCAGCGGGCGGGTGTGGATCCCCTTGTGACACAAAGTGCGCCGATCGTGATGAGATATATACTCTCACACAAGACCCTTCATTTGCTTACTTCCTCCTATTGATAATTAATTGTTCGCGCATTCGAGATCGAAGTCGACGACAGCACTAAAAATGAATCAGCGATAACAGCAGCTCAAAAATGGCAAAAGAGAAGAGCAAATCTAAGTCCAACCCCAAAATTGCACTGAAAAATCGCGATCAGTATTTGCGGACCTCGTTCTTATATCAAGCATCGGTTCTGATGGCGAATACTCCGCACGAGACTTCGAATGCAACGGCACCATTGAGCAGAGCATATGCTGCTCAGATGCGAGCAGTTGCACAAAAGAGTGTTTTAAGATTGTATTTAGCAACATTGATCTCTTAAGCTTGAGAGTGAGAAGTTAGTGCTAACGCGAACTGCAGAGATCCAAGTATCAAACGGACTATTTGTAAGAAATGCGACTCGATTCTGATCCCTGGTAGTACGTGTAGCGTTAGAGTCGAAAACTCAACGCAGATAAAGGTAGCACATGCCGATACTCTAGTTCACACTTGCAATACATGCGGCAGTCAAAAACGGTTTCCTTTTGGGAAGAACCCAGATTACGTGGTATTTACGGAACGCGAAGAGAACTTGGCGAAATGAATTTGAGAACTTGTACGATACTTTGAGAATGTTTCCAAAAAGTGGACTGTATATATTAATTGTCAATATAATTCAAATCATTATGCATTTAACTGTTGCGAGCCTTTTGTACATCTAAAGCGCAACCGCGCGGACAATTTTTACTTCTTCGATCGGCCGATCAGCAGCACCCGTTTTTACTTGTCCCATTCGTTGCACAACTTTTAGTCCCTCACTGACCCTTCCGAAAACGGTGTGCTTTCCATCTAACCAATCCGTTGGTGCCAGGGTAATAAAAAACTAGATGTTTGGCAAAATTAGTCTACAGAAGTTCACATCGCGCAACATTAAATGCTCTATACCTGAGAACCGTTTGTGTTTGGACCACTATTAGCCATACTGAGGACTCCTGCACCAGTATGCTTTAACCCAGGATGAATCTCGTCTTCGAACTTGTCTCCGTAAATCGACGAACCGCCACGACCTGTACCTGTAGGATCCCCTCCTTGGATCATAAAGTCCTGTTGCGAATCCAGTTAATCAGATGCAGCCCTTGAATCGACGTTCGTAGTTGAGCAACATACAGGAATAATCCTATGAAACTGCATTATAAAAATTTCAGTTAGATATTTTTATATTTCATCAACATAGTCAGTTCATAATCCATGAAATCTCACAATTGTGTTGCTGTAATAACCTCGTCGGGCCTATTGAATGCCACTATTCGTCAGCTCTCTTCCAGATATCTACTCAAGCCAGAGATCCTACCAATTCGTAAAAATTCTTGCATGTCTATTATATGATCTTAATTTTTATTCACTCATATATTCAAAGATGTAAACATACTTTAGGCGCGTGGTTGTAGTACAACTCGATGGTTATCGATCCCTGTTCAAGTACTGCTATTAGCTTCGACGTCATAACAATTCACTAGACAAAAAAAATACCATAGTCGTCTCCAAGATAACATTTCCACTCATCTTTGCGCCTCTATCGATCGCTATAAAGAATATATATATATTCTCGAGACCTGGACTGTTGCAGATCAAGCATCTCTCGACACTATTTTAAATTGTACGAAATTCAATGTGCGTTTTCCCTGACCCACAGATTATATTTACCCTTGCCCAGGTTATTCGCGCTATATTTACGAGCCTCGAGGCCGGCCTAGAATATTTCCTTTTTCTCTCCTCAATCCACTATTGTCCTCCTGCACGCGAGTCGCAAGGCCGCAGTGCAGATACCCGTCATTCATTTCCCGTTTGATTTATGGTGTTTGATTGTCGAATATAATATATGTGAATTAAGCGATGGGAAATGGTGTAGAGGAAAGGAGTGGTGAGAGTGAACTGATCGAGGCGTATCTCCGCATCGGATCTTTCGAGAGATGAAGCATGCGGTCGAACCCATTGAAACATTTTCTTCTTTTGCTTGTTGTTCTTGTGGTGTTGCTGTGCCATTTGATTTAATCCCGATCTGATTCGACGGACGATGAAGATGCTGTCGTGTACATATGCTAGTACCATCAATAATATCGTGAGCTACACGATTGGAAGCAGCTTGCTCTAGAATTATAAGGTCTATGGATCTGCAGAACGTATTTTTTTTTGCTTTAGTATATGTATATATGAACATGCGTGATCAAGAGTAGCCAGAGCGTTGCCGTCGGTCCCGTCCGTTTCGATACCGATTGCTAATGATTACCGAGTATAATCAGAGAAGGAAAAACAAGATATCATATTTACTAGTGCAGGTATATTATACTACTCTACTGTCACAATCAAATTACCATGACTGCATGCAGAATGGAATCGTGTACAGATCGTATTAGCAATCGAGCTAGAATTTGTAGATTTACAGATTGGTTATGGCTGTAGGGACAAAATATTAATTGCACGCTTAGAGCTCGTGCAATGGCCAATATCATAATATTTTCTTCATGATAAATAAATCAATGCAACGAACACCTGTTGCATAAGCTTACTTCCTAGCCAAAGCTCATGGACTAAGCTGTTCACGAAGTTAGTAGTAAAAATGGAGTTAACAAGGGCATAAGGATTACTGCGCTAATTTTGCCTCTGCGACTTGCGTCGGGATGCAGCCACCGAGGCAGCGGTCTGATCTAGTGTGTCGGATTTGTAAATAGCTACTGCTCGCATTCTTTACTGCAGCTGCAACGAAGGAATTGTTGAAATTAAAGACTGTTCGTGTTCCTGATCACCCTCGGCGTTAGTCCACGTTATCTTTCTTTTCGGAAATCCCCATATTTTAGCACACACTGAGAACAAAAATATTCAATTATTTACGGTCCCCTTGCTGATATTATCTGATGGGCCAGGGCCGACTCGAGTGCAGAAGTAGCTACTGTCGCAATTCATAAGCCGGTCGAACTGCTCGACGTAGCTTGTAGAAATAGCCGCATGGTTGAGAGTAGGCTTTAGTGCTTATTTGCTTGCTGCTGCTACTGGTCATTGTGGGAATAAAAGATTTGCTTCATACTATATTAGCTTTGCTCTCTCATCTGAAGCCGGATATTTAACTTTACAGATTAAAGTATTCGTCCGGCTGCATCCTGCGTGTTCAACCATTTTCATTCATAATAAGACAGAATATTAATGAAATTTCATTATCCGTTAAGAATTAGCCGAAGCCGTGAAATGAAAAAAAAATTTAAACACGAAATGGCGCGTCCAATAATAATTGAGAACGAAGTGCCCTCCTTCTCTCTCTCCCTTTCTCTCAACTCTCTTCTAATTTTATATTATAGCCGTTAGGACAATTTCACGGCTATTGGCGGGTGCGTGCATGATGCTGCCCACCGGCTCTGGATTCTTCTGACCCAGCAGGATATGCAGGTGCTTGCTCACTGTCGACACGAAAACCCGGGATCTCGAAATGTCGTGCGTGCGCTTCACAACGATTCGACCGTACAAAACGCTGCAGTCAAGAAGAACGAGTTCTGCGTCTACTAGGCACTATTAAAATTTACTTTTCACAAAGATTTATTAATAGTCGTTGCCGTCTTCTCGCCGACAGCCGGACGCGTAAGCGGCAGGGTCGAGCAAATACAAACTACGGCGGCAGCTTCCAAACTGCCAAGTTATTTACTATATCTTGGAGATATTGACTCGGTTAAATTAGTTCAACGTCGATATTGTTTTGTTTTTTGGCTCAAAATCTCGTAAAGCTTGCAGCACAGTATAATAAACTAGGCACCTCGTAAAATTTCAATGAGGGCAGTTAAAAATGACCTCTCAACGCGCTCAGAACCGACAAAGACGACAGTAGCAGCAAAAGCAACTTGTCGCAAGCAGCCTTATAAAATCGCACTATGAAATACAACATGCGATGGTGATGCCGTAACCTTTCTCTTGATATCATCGATCTATAGACTGCGGGATTGGCTAGAAACTCAAATAGGCATTCCGCTCTGCAATAGCCTCATCGGGCCATGTTCTAACTCTCGGAATTGCCGCATTCGTTCAGATTAAATCATCGATCTCTTTCGAGTGCTGTTAATATTAGTGCTGTTAATATTATTGAAAAGAGGAGTACTGGTATCCCAATGGGATTGGCATACGAGAAACTAATAGCTCCTTTTGCGATTAAGAGCACGCATTGAATGGACTACAGATATCTAGAAGAAGCGAGCGCAATTGATTCTACTGTCAAAACATAAATCAGAGGATTAAAGGCAGGAAGCCAAATGATAAAAAGACGAGAAGAATACTACACACGACGATAGCATGCCCATAGAATACCAAAAGTCAATCACAGAGGATACAACTGCGCCAACCTTCGCAGCTATTTCCAAGAACACATATAGTAGCACTATTGATGACCATCACTAGAATTAAAGGATGAATAGCACCTAGATAAATAGAAATAGCATATTGAATCCAAACCTTTCTCCTCGATTTTTGTTGGCCGACAGAATTCGAGCTCAGGTACAGACATCTCCGCAGGTGGAAAATTCTACTATATTCTCTCTCTCTCGTAAATGAATTTGTCTCTGCGCCATCGAGTTTATTTGTAGGCGATGAAACAGAGTCAAATTAAAATTTTTAGAAACGCAATAGTTAGTGTATGTAAAAATTGGTGCATCTTAACGCCCTATTAATGACTGACCTCAATTACATCAATGGCAAGGTTCTGCGAATCACAGAGGTCAGGCAGGTTTCGGAGATATCCGTCTCTAGAGAAAACAGCAAAAGTCGAATATTTATATCGCCAAATACACTCTGTTCACCTCAATATGATACAACCATTATATCCATAGGACATTTTACGCGAAATGCAATGTGGTGGGGGAGCACTATACGATCAACAGGTTGATGTAGCTTCATCAAGTGGCCGCCAGTTCTTTAGTTCTCACTGGCATCAGAGCGAAAAAGCTCACAACGGCTACCCACAATTTACGAAATATCAATATAGAATCATAGACTCAACAGTAAGGAATAAAAGAAGACAATCGCGTTTGGAGTTATCCTGATTGCACTGCTTCTAACTTAAAATCTAAACCTCAAATGCCAGCGCCCACCATATGTGAACTATAACTACTTCTCTACTTCGCATCCAATGCCTAGGCACTCAATTCGTAAACTACGGAAATGATACCTTACCCTGTCTTGCATCCTCTAGAGACAGTCCCCACTGTGCGCCTGCGTTCTTAGAACGCACTCCTTCACATGATGAAGATGGAAACTAACCTTTGGATGCGAGATAGTTAATAATAGACGACAAAGCACAGCCCTTCCTGGAGAGGAGTTACACCGTCGTGGCAATAAAAATAGGGAATAAGCTTATCAAAACTCCCCTCACAACCAGGTCGACGTGGGCGATACTCGATTAACCTTATTAAACGGGCGCAAAGGAAGTAGAACATCCGATTTTTAACGTTACGGCAGCGTTTGAACAGGGTTTCTTCTTCATTGGTTTAAGATTTGGAGATGATTATTATGAACCGTGCGTAGGGTGAGCCGCCATCTTCTCTTGAGAGTATGGGCCAAGTTCTATAGCCGCGAAATATATCAGCAGAACATGCATATCAGAACACGAAATCGTTATATCGGGCATGTGACGGCCATGACTGTGTTATTGCCGCCCGTACTCATATGAATTCTCTGTTATATTCGGGCAGTTGAAATCCCGTCCCTCCCGTATCATCTTCACGGATATACGGGGTAACTGGTCCCACGACTTAACCGGACGCGAGAAGTTGCGCGCGAGTTCTTGCTATCGCGCCGAAATCTAAACATGAAATATATGAATAAGACAAGGTGGGATCGAATGCGAACGCACATCCCACCGAGGAACTGTCACTAGCAGATGTGCCACCCGTCAACACTCTTTTCGTTGATATACACGCCAAAAAAGTGCTAAATTCGCTAATAATCATCTTATATGCGCCTTCCCGTCGTAAGGGCGCAATAGCCATGGCGTAAAGCAGCCAGATGCGAGGGAGATTAGGAAGCATTGGTCGTGTTCTAGAAGACGGGAAGAGACATGGGGTAGAGTAACTACGAAGGCTTGCCCTGCTAGCTGTCTCTGACTGAGTAGAGGCTGTCGGTCGAGCCTGCATACGCCAATGGCCCACGCATCACCGATAATATTAGATACGAGCCAGGTCGCCAATGTACCAGCCAATAATCGCCTGAGCAAGCAATTATGGTAGAGAGCTGCGAAATTGACTACGGTCAATGAAGAGGCCCCGGCGCACGTGGATGCCAGTTGACAACCTTCCGCCGGTCAAACAACACCGAGTAGATGCGACTGACGGGTAATTACAGGATTTGCGGCAACTGATTGAGGCTGCGAGAATGGCTACAGCACTGACTGAGGCTGCGAGAATGGCTGTAGATGGAGATTCGAACTCTGAGCGCTTTAGCTCATACTGTCCACAACTTATCGAGGCCATAGCTGTCGTCGGGAGAGCAGTGAGGCCACCCCCACCCTTTCTCGGGCTGGGCGATCGGTGCCAGTGCATGCTGTCGGCAATCCAAACCACGAGTAGTATCTATGAAAGGCATTAAAGATTAGCCGAACCTCTGATGGTCCTTACCCAGTGGATTTGATATGGCTTTCTGCGTCGAAATTCATGGAGCTTCCCGGGGATGGTCTTTCCTCTGATTGGAAGGCGGAGGGTTCCCCGCCCCGGGAAAAGATCCGTATATATGCCTTGATTTGATACTACTTCGGAGCGACGGCGGGCGCCTACTTTGATTGTCTATGTTTGCTCGCTGTTGTCTGTCTGTACATGGATGGACTGAATGCACAGACATTCAAGTCTCAAGTCTCTTTAGCCTGCTCGTGCAAACAGCGCCGTGTGTGTCGCGGCTTATTACGCTCGACACAACTCTAATTCGACCAATCGAGTGTGGCGCCCCGCCGCCCCGCGCCCCGGCCGCCGCTGGTACTCGAAGTGGTCGCTACCGGATTGTTGCGCTGCCAGTGTTCTCAGGTTTGCTTCCTCGCGCCGGACTCCTGCCTGCTGCCTACTTCGCGACCTCTCTTGCTCCATCCCATGCTCGCCTACTGAGCATATAACTACTCACAGAGGCTCGGTCTGACCTTTGTTCTCCGCCCGTCGCTGATTGCTTGTCGAGCTTGCCACCCGGCTCCCTGTCGGTCGAGAAGCCTACATGTCCGAACGCCCGCAGCATTCGAACGTCTACAGCCCGTACTATCCCTCTCCAGCTCCACAGACGCAGGCGCAATCTCAACCACCACCGCAGCAGCAAATGCTGCACCAACCGTTTATCGTCGGGTATCCCACCTCCTACTACCCATCGCCGCCGGCAGCAGCCTACTCACAGGTGCTAGCGACCTACCAGATGCAGCCTGTGCAGCAACATCAGATGCTCGAGCAGGCTGCACAAGCAGGCATGGGCCCTTACGCTGGAGGTATGTGTTTGCCTCTGACTCGCCATTTGCCAGAATTCTGATACTGACTCTGTATATTTTAGACGGCGAAGAAGTATCTCCCACTCGACTGCCCTCCATCCAGGCTCTCTTGACCTCCGCGTCCAATTCTTCCGCCGTCGTCTCTACTTCCACCGAAGCCGGCCTCAGTGCACCTTCTGCCTCCGCCACTACAACCTCAACCGCGCCTGCTGCTCCTACGCGCTCCAACACTTCTCCATTATCATCGCAAACTGCGCTGCCAAGCTCCAACCCGACTCCACGCTCAACTCCTACGCCCGGCTATACTGCTGATGGCAAGTTATCACATGCATCATCTCAGCAATACCCTCATATGCAGCAGCAACAGCGGCAACAGCAGCAACAACAGCAGCAACAACAGCAGCAACAATCACAGTCGCCCTATGCTTCTCAGTATATGCAGCAAGGCCAGCAACCCCCATCCTATCACTCTCAGTCATCATCCTACGCAACAAGTGCCTATTCCTCTTCATTGTCGTCATCTTCTTCTTCATCATCGCAAGCTCAGCCGCAGTACTCCACTTCATACATGTATTCCCAGTCTCAACCATCACAGGCGCATCAGATGCAGCAGCCTCCTAGTCATTATTATTACGGTTATTCGTCCTCTGCTCCATCACTACCACCGCAACAACAACAGCAACAACAACAACAACAACAACAGCAGCAACAACAACATCAACAACAACCACAGCAGCAGCAGCAGCAGCAGCAACAACAACCAGTACAGGCCGGGCATCGACAAGGCATGATTGTTCAGCATCCACATCACGTCAAGCCTAAGCGGAAGCGAGCGACGCCATTCCAAGCAAACAGGCTAGAAGAAGTTCTCCAGCAAACCCATTTCCCAACCACAGAACAACGATTAGAACTGGCAAGGGAACTAGGAATGACACCACGAACCGTGCAAATCTGGTTCCAAAATCGACGACAAGCTCATCGTGCAGAGCGGAAACGAAGGTCATCGGTTGAGCCAAGCAATGGTTCCACTGATGGACGTTCTGGAGAAGAAGAAGACTTTTCTCTGGACAATTAAAGCGTCTATCTTTTGTTACATATATCTTCTCCTTACGTCACTATTAATAAAGTTTGTACATGTACATTATAAGTTTTATTATTATTATTCATCGAAACATAAGAGTGACGATATCCCGAAATTTGTCATAGGATGTTTGCTGTATTTAGCGTTTGGGTATAGAGGTGTTTTTGTATATTTTATGGTGCTATTATTATTTATCTTATAAGTTATAGTGAATCTATTATTGCGGGGTTTATAGGTACTCTGTTCTATTTTTACGATAGGAGAATAAGAAAGTATTTCAAACTGCTCAAAATGAGTTTCAGGTCGAAAAAAATCCCGCTTCCATTTCATTCGCAGCAAGAATGTTAATAGTTAATTAACGTGTGCACAAGTTTAACTCCGGTTTCGAATTAAAAGAGGTGGGCAAATGGTCGACCAATATTAATTAGCACCGTGCACATTGAGCGATGAAAAGGTAGATTTCATTCTGGTAGACAAACCTGCCAATGCTGGCGGGATCTGCCCACGTCATAGTTATAAAATTATAAAACTTAGAAGCTGAAGAATCGACGATTGCAGCGATGCGATGAAAAGAGCCATCCCCGATCTAATTAGTCTTGCTTCGATACTAAACGCCAACACCGGCGCCGTTGAAGCTCAGGAGGAGTAAACAGTCACTCATTTAGTCGTCACATCGCTACTTCTTCTGGTTCCCGTGCGGGTAAATCAGACTTGGGATTCGGCTGAATCAGGCGTTGTGGAGATTGCACGTGACCAACTCGAGGCAAAATGACCTCCACCCTCTCCGGTCATCCGAGAGGCGAAAATAATCGAACAGTCACAAAAAAAAAAGCTATAAGTTTTGAGAGAGAGAATAATAATAGCTGCTTGAGTTTCGGACTTGCTGCAGACAGACTTTTGGTGGTCGGAAGTAGAGCCCGGTCGAGGGAAAGCCGAAAGCATGCCCGCGGCGAAGGACTGAAGCAGGCACTTGCCCTGGACTGCGCCACAGCGGCTTGTCGGTGTCGACTCTGCCGAGTCGGAATGTGACGTCAACAACGCCGTACCAGATCTAGCTGTCTGCGGACGGTGATATATATCTGTTTATATAAACGAAGCAAGAGCAAGCATAATCCAGAGGGAAGGGATAGCGAGAATGGAGAATGCCGGGCTGCGAGTGCCCGCGGCTACTAATAATAATAAGCTGTTGATACAATCTGGGCCCTACTTAATTTTACGCGTCATTCAGTTGAGCTGAGGCCCAAAGAGAATAATTTGCAGGCAAGAAATTGCATTAAGCAATTGACTACGTACTTCACTGATAAGCGAGCTTCTGCTGCTGTGAAAATCAGGCCAATATGAAATCAGTGCTGCCATCCATCGCCGCGAGTTTTAGGAGCTCTGTGAAGAGCTGTCCACGCCTCTGATAACACAAGAGATTCAGCTCGGCACTCAGTCGGCGACTGCAAGTATGCAACCATTATGTAAATAAATTCTTCGGCTCGGCTAAAGAAGGGCTTCATCCGAATACCGATATTAAGATTTAACGGTCCTTCTGGCGCGGTGACTTTAAGATCTGACGTTGCCGTCCCAATAACGGTCAGTCAGGGCTCTTCAACTCTTCGAAGCGCAAGCGCTGAAACGTTGCATTGTCATGAGAATCCTGAATATAGTTAAATACAATGCCGGTGCAAGCTAATCAAAATAGCAGCTCTCAGTGCGAAAGTATGAAAGACTTAGCCTGGGGGCTATGGCACCGCATTATAGTTCTTAGGGGCGTCGACTCGCTCATTCTGAACACTAATCTGCTGAATTTTAGCCAATAGCGTCGAACGCTATGGCATTCATACATACGGCGAAAATAGCGATTGACAGAAATAGAAAAACTAGCAGTCTGTCGACGTGTCCCTCAGCTAACCCAGGGATAGGCAGTGACATTTTACTGCGCGGACACTCGCGCCAGCTAGTATTCACCATCGTCTGCCTGCTCCTGATGGCAATTGGGTCATTTGTTCAAAGCCGGCTTCTTCTGCAGGCGTGACACTTGCAACTACCGATTGGCAAGATCATTAAACTGCCTATCGGCGATCCTAGACCATACGCAAGAAAGGGATAGAGCCGCATCGCGTGCGGCCATAGAGTTAAAATCAGAGTCACGAGAGACGGCAGCAGCGTACGCATGTGAAATAGTTGCTGCTGCTGTTTGCGAAGCACGCACATCGAGGGGAATACATTATGGGGGGCGAGCGATCTGCCAGATAGGGCAGACATTTCGAGGCACAGAGTCGGGGAGAACGCGCAGACGCGCAGACGCTTCGTGAGTATGCGTTCGGTCCTCAAGGTTTCTCACTATTGATCGCTGTACTTGCTCGACACAACCTTATTAGAACCTCCTCAATCTGCCCAGTACTAATGCGAAGAATATGCCCCCATAAGCCAGGTGATTTTCAAGCTATGTTCAGCAATTACTCGTAAATAGAAAACTTCAGTCGTTTTGTCAAGCGATAACTGCACTCGAGATCTCTGACAGGAAGCCAGGTTGCGACTGCGACAGACTTGCTTTTCGCTGCACGCTGCTGATTTTCGGATTTACTAGCTGACTCTGCAGCTCCAGCTGCGAGGCTGCAAAACGCCTAGAAAGAGAACGTCCTTCCAGTACTGGTAGACATTCTGTGGCGGATTATGATTATTTGGCTCGAATCATTATTATGGATCTAAAAGGGAACAATAATTGAGACATTATATAAGATATCTTCACTTAACTAATCGCGCTTGTCGGCAGCGGTTCCTGAACGAGTCGATGCTCTATCGACATATCCAGCATGAAAGAATGTTTACTAGTTACTGATTTTATTACTTCCTAGCGATCATAATGTCAAGAGTCAAGTACGTGGTTTTGCTGCATAAAAGTAAATTGGCTGCAAATAGGAGATCTGCAATTGCATCCTACGGCCAGTATTCTCGCGAGAGAATATCTTGGCTTGTAGAAGTTACCACCATCTTTAGAAGGATTTCGAGCCTGCGCAAGGCACCTAGGAGAGTTAGCAGAGGTCTGCCTCCAAAGAGACAGAGAGTCAATCAAAAATTAGCTCCAAGCAGAAGACGTCATCGCTGAAGTAACTACGGGCCAGCGACTCCCTTTCTATTAACAAATAAACTATAAGTTATAGGCAAACTTCCATGCTAATAGCACTGATCCGCTTGGCAGGCCAGACAAACTTGATTTCGCACAAATACCACAAGGCGCTGCCGTGGCTTGTTGCAGCGTGGATCGATATCTCCGAAATGCAAGTGAGACACAGACAACGGTGCAGAAAGCAAGGCAATATGCCACCACCTCCTCCTCCCCCCCCCACCCAACAAGCAGTTTAACTACCTCGGACAAGCTTCGTCTTGCATGTGAACGAGCATGATCGTAATTAATCCTTTCGCTGCGCGATAAATCACGTAGCGACGCTGGACTGGATGCGAAAATGTCCGTCGTGCTGGGCGGTTGTCGACATGAGAATACTTCGGCCTGGCTGGCATACCAGGCCGTCACTTCACTGCCGGATTGAGCTCAGAGCGATATCGGCTTTGAGCAGCGGCAGCTCAAAGGCAGTTGTCTCTTGATTCCATATCTCAGTACGGTCTGCAGCAAACAATCTCGGCATACCAGAGCATGCTGCAATGTGGCTTTCCTTGCCGTCGATTGGACGACGGTTGACTGGGCTGGTGCACAATGTCATTGTTACTCGATCCGAAGCTGCTGGCAACGGCTAAGTTAGCGCACATTTTAATTAATCACCGAAAACACTGACCGACCCTCCGCTGATCTACAATAGCGATCGAAACGCAAATCTAAATTGCTGGCGGTGGAGAAGTTCGACGGCTGCAGCACGGATGCTCAATCCGTCCCGCGGCTTTCTGCCTCGCGTGCGCAATCGGCAACAATCCGCTCGTCCAGCAGCGAAAGCAAACTTATCGAGGCTGGCTGTTATCTCCTTCCTGATTTTATTACTCGTACATTGATTGGCATCGCCTGTTTTAGCGCAAGCCGACTTACTCCCAGCCTTGCGCTCCTCCACCTATCCCTCAAGCGGTTAGCCTCGCCCAAGCTAAGCCGACAAAGGCCCTGAATACAAGTACTTCAGCCGCACAGGGCGAGGCTCAATTGGCCCGCGGTTAAACTTCTCGAAACCTCAATTGCGGGCGTTGTCGAACGTCGAATTTCGTATATTAAATTTCACTTAATTTAGCGCGTGCACCAGAAACCTTCTCGTACGAGCAGCAAACACTGTCGGAATACGGAGCTCTCGCACTGACTAAACACTACGATTTTTTTCTTTAGAGTCTTGCTGCGAATTCTCCAGCACTTTTGATTATTATATATTCTCAACTAATACTCAAACAAACAAACCAATCCTAAACTCTTATAAACTCAAACCGTATTTGCATCAAAAATAATCCAGGACATCTCAGATAGGCGATGTCTCCCGCTTGAGCCACGAAAGTGTGACTTCATCATCCTTGAGGTATCCTGATGTCTTCTTATAAACCTCCGCATGATACTCATTGAGCCAGTTCTTCTCATCTTCATCTAACATCTCCGCAGCAGTCAATTTCTTACACATTGGAACCATCGTCACCGTTTCAAATCCATAAAATTTCTTATCGCCAAAATTATGCGCTGTCTTCTTCTCAACCACCAACACCACATTCTCGATTCTAATTCCATACTTTCCATCCTCGTAGTATCCAGGCTCATTCGAGATTAGCATGCCAACTTCTAGCGGCACCTCATTATACTGCATGCGGGTGCCAATTCCAATCGGACCCTCGTGAACATTGAGGAAACTGCCAACACCATGACCAGTACCGTGACGATAGTCAAGGCCCTCTCTCCAAAGATACTGCCGAGCGAGAATGTCAAGAATAAAGCCACTGGAACCTTTAGGGAAAACCGACCGTGCAACAGCGATATGACCCTTTAAAACTAACGTATACGACTTCTTCTCCTCGTCGGTGGGATTACCATAATGCAGCGTACGTGTTGAATCAGTCGTTCCATCACTGCAAATTTGAGTTTTTGTTAGATTTCGCACGCACCAAACAAGGATATGGGAAAACCTTACAGAAATTGAGCACCCGAGTCACAAAGGTAAATCAGTTCTTTCTTGACCGCAGCGCAAGTCGCCTTCTCTGGCTGGTAATGAATGATCGCTCCATTCGACCCTGCTGATGAGATAGTAGGGAAACTCAGGCCGACAAAATCTTTTTGTAGCCTAATATGAAATCCGGTTGTTAATACTCTGCATAGCAAGTCCCCCATTTAGCAAAAAAACATACGATCTAAACTCTTCTAACTTGTCCGCAACTTGCACTTCATCGTAAGCTAAGCCACTCTCTAGGGCTCGTTCAAGCCATGCGAAATACAGGATCTGAGCAACACCGTCCTTGACGTGCGCATTCTTCATGCCGCTAACTTCAGTCGAATTTTTGACAGCCTTTGCATTTTCAATCGGAGACGATTTAAGCGTCAATAGCTTGTCTTCAGCAACTGATTTGGTCAATGCCCATGAAGCGCTCGAGGTCACCAAAACCTTCAAATCCGCGGTCGCTGTAACCTCACCGAATGTTTTGATATCGTCAAAGATGGCTTGATACGGCTTGACAGCCACCGATTCACCCAGATGAACTCGAACATCGTCTGTGATTTTGTCTTCGTCAGTATAGAGAACCGCACCATCTGGTGTGATAAACGCATAAGAGAAAAACACTGGGTTAAAGGGAATACTGCAAAACAACTTGAGATTAGCAATGCTCCTCAACTCCAAAATAAATCATTAACGCATACTCATTTCCGCGCAAATTGAAGAGCCACGCAATGTCATCTAGCATCGAAACGATCAAACCTGATCCTTTCTGCTTCTCGATTTCCTTCCGAATATCGCTGAGCTTCTCTTCAAATGACTTTCCGGCATATTCAAGACCAAGAACTCTCAATTTCTCCTTAGGACGCATAGGTCGATTTTCCCATATCATATCAACGAGATTCAAACTCATTCCCACTAATTCGCCGCCCTTGCGGCTCTTCAGCTTTTCAGCAAGACTCTTGGCCTGCGAAGCAGAGAGTAAAGTCGCATCAACACCAACGTTCCTTCCACCTTCAGCTTCACGAAGAACCCACTCCTGCCATGTAGGGACATCGGGCAGACCCTGCTTCAGTAACTCCCAGTTTCCATCGAGTTCTTGGTCGGCCTGCAGGAAGTAGCGGCCATCGGTCGCGAGTGAGGCCTTGGTTGAGGTCACTACCGCGCAACCTGCAGAACCAGTGAAACCAGAGACAAAGGCTCGGCGAGCATCAACTGGGGCGATATATTCACTCTGGTGCGAATCTTCAGATGGGACGACTGTGTATCAACGTTAGCATTGACTTGACAAATGCTCACTCTGAATGCATGACTAAACGGCGCTATGCCACAGCATCAGTTCATTATCCACGCACATACCATATATATCAATATTATTTTGCACCATCAACTTGCGAAGATCGGCTAGAATTTTAGTTGTATCAGCGCGAACGGCCGAGATTCCAGCGGGCGAAGACATGGATCGAGTGAGCTGCAGTGATACACGTGTGGCGGCTTGTTTGATGCCAGCAATCAGCATAAATTAGTCAACAGTTCAATTCGACGCCTCAATAAGCAATCTCCGTTTCTGTAAGAACGGTCGCACACGGATAGAGCTCAGTCAGACGAGTGAATATCCGCATTCAGCCTCGTGCTGCGTGCTCAATGCAACCACCAGGAAAGTCGCCGGAACCCTACGCCCCGCATTACATGTAACTGGCGATAGAAGCGCCAATTTCTACACATTTACAAAAGATATCGTCGACGACGGCGCACAATTTTACTCATCACATATGCAGTAGAGCTTACTGGTGATTGGGTATTTTTTTTAGTAAATATGAATTGATATTTGTGCACAATGCCGTTGCCGCCTCTAGTCTCTAGCATCGCACAGCTCATTCTGCGTATAGATTGTTGCATCCTTGTCCCATTTTACAGGACAGCTAAAATATATCACTAGTGACTGAATATAGAATAATATAATATTGTGACCGATGATGATATTTTATTCTCAAGTTGGACTGGCTGCTTCACTACATTTGCATATTGGCGTTCGAAATAATCAAATTGATAGCTCACTCAGTCCATAACATTTGACAGCGCTTTCTCCTGCGTCTTCAAATATTGCCTCAGAGACTGCACAGCTACTATCTTATCCAGGTTGTCGGTGCCTCCCATACTCAATCCATCTTGTAATAAGTCAAACGCTGCCCTAAACTGCTTGTCTGCAACATTCTTCTCCAACATTTCAGAAATATCTCGCAACTTCTCGATCTGTTCAAGAATATCCAACATCTCTCTATAGCGAAACGCGCGTTCAACCAGACCACGCATTTGCGCCTGCTTCGCGGAGGTGTTTTGCTTTGCGCGTACTAGGATTTCTCGAAGTGCATGCACTCGCGTCTCAGACTCTTCAATACTAGCGGTTACATCTTTGAAAGCCGAAATTGACTGATTAATTTCGCTATAGCGCTCTTTAGAAATGGCTCGCATAATGATCTCCATTCTAGAAGAAAGGTCTCTAAAATCGTCGTAATCTCCCGATCTGCCCACCGAACTCGTGTCCATCAGATCAAGGGCTATAGCAACAGAATTACAGTCTTCATTCATTAACTCTCCCCAATCCCGTGCGACGAATTTTAGAACGTCTAAACTCTGGAGTTAGTGGCAAACTTATTAAACAATAATAGCAAATCAACTATGGCATACCATTTGTATCTTGTGGTCCTGGCGCTAGACTCATTGGAGCTCGAGATTCTCGATGTGGAGGGCTACTCGCTGCTGCGGTTGCAGCATCAGTCCCTCTACTGCCGTGTAGTGAAGAATATGAACCTTGACGCGATTGCGGCGCTACTGCCAGCGCATAAAGGTTCTCTGATCCATTCGCATCTCGGTATGGTGATTTCGGTGGATTCAGTTGTTGCTGCATTTGCCCGCCGTCTCTACCAGGAGTTGGTACCGCACTTGCCGTCGGTAGAGCGGCCAGGCTGCCACTAAATCCCCCCGAGGCGGACGTAGTTTTTGCAGCTGGTTGAGATTTGCCGATATGTTCTCGCGATTGCGGTAGTTCGGGTGGCACCATACCATCCACCGCATGCGGTCGCATAACTCGTGTACTGCGAGCCTTTCGCAAAGGAATTGGGGGAGTTGGATCTGATACATTGGGCCGAGGAGACGCGGTTGACTGAACTATGCGGGCCGACTGTGAACCCGAGCTGGACATTGGACCATTAGAGAAGCTTTTGCTGCTGGGGACTTTCTGGCTGACGTATGGACTTGATGGTGTAGTTGAAGGCCCAGCGGAGAGTGAGTTACTAGATTCAAATGGCGACTGAGAGCTACTTTGGTTCGTGCTGCTCTGTTGAGCTTGAAGCTGTGATTTCGACGCACTGTATGGCGAAGACGTGCTGTATGGATTTGTTTTGACAGTAGAGGAAGAGCTTTGCGTTGAAGAGGGAGAAATAGAGGTGTCATATGGGTTGCGTGCAGTAGGAGCGGGCTGTTGGCTGATTCCCCTTCCATCGCTGCCACTATATGCAGACTGTCCCAAATTTGAAGCAGCAACCGCATACGGATTGGTGCCACCACCAGATTGAGTGAATTGGCCTTCATTGTAACCACTGCGCGAGTAAGAAGGCGTCAGCGGAGCCTTGTTATTGCCATCGTATACTCTGGACGAGTTTGCTGTCTGCGGACCCGAGTTCAGGGTGGTAGATGATGGAGGCTTCCCGACTGCATACGGGTTGTAGGTGAACTCCTGTTGTTGATCGTTTGGGTGGTAGGAGGACATGAACTATTTCACTTTCTTAGAAACGTAACTATATGCACACAACATCCAAAATAGACTCAATCCTTAAATATTGCAAGAGCTTTCGTTCTCGTCAAATAGAGATGGTTGTTCCTGCTTGGTGGTAGTGCGGTTACTAACCCCTTACAGTATTAAAGTTCTCACCACTCCCTGTTCTGAGAGCGATAGAATTGCAAGCAACATTACGCGTTTCTGCTTGGGACATCCAGCAGCAATACTAAAGCGAAAGACTTCTTGATCATAGAATAGAATTCAAAAAGTCCAACGAAGACTAGTTTTGCTTACTTTCTTCGTTCTGTCTTTTGTGGATCATGTCAGCGGACACCGCGGAAGGGCACCTTCCCGGGTACGTATAAACACAATACTGAGAATTGTTTTCTTTTGCTAATACTTCATTTGCAGGTTGCTGCTATCTACTACTGGCATATTCGCGATATCTGCGGCAGTAACTTCGTCGATATCGATATATATGCATGCTAAAAATTATCGCAAACCTTTGTTGCAGCGGTTTGTAGTCCGTATTCAGCTCTTGATTCCAATTTACGCCCTTGCTTCCTGGTTCAGCCTGATATCCAGTCGCCTTGCTATGTTTATTGATCCTATTCGAGATATCTATGAAGCATTTGTTATCTACCAATTTTTATGGCTTTTGACCAATTTTTTGGACGGAGAACGCAACGTAATCGTGATGATGTCGGGCCAACCACCTCGTGAACACCTCTTCCCGCCATTTCGTCGGATATTCCCAAAAATCGACATTTCGGATCCACATGACTTTTTAGCTATCAAAAGAGGGGTGCTACAATATGCATGGCTGAAACCAGTATTCTCGCTGCTGATTTTTTTTATGAAAGCTGTCGGTATCTATCAGGAAGGTTATATCTCACTTTCTTCTGGTTATTTTTGGCTCGGAATTCTTTACAATATTTCGGTTTCCTTATCTCTTTATTGCTTAGCATTATTTTGGATGTGTCTTGCTACACCGCTACATCCATTTAGGCCCGTGCCGAAGTTTTTATGCATCAAGCTAATCCTGTTTGCATCCTATTGGCAAGGTGTCGCATTGTCCCTGCTTGTTCTGTTTGGCGTTATCAGAGACGTGGGCTATTATACCCCTAATAATATTGCACATGTGGTTCATAATAGCTTGATGTGCTTCGAAATGCTATTTTTTGCTTTGGGTCATTGGTATGCATTCAGCTGGAAAGACTACGTCGACAATAGTATTGGCTCGGCGCGATTGCCTGTATATTATGCATTCCGGGATGCATTTGGATTATTGGATATAGTGGAAGACTTTAAGGATACATTTCGTGGTGAGCAATATCAGTATCGATTTTTTGATTCGGCAGGAGCTATCGAGCATCCCGATAGTACCGCTCGACTCGCCAGATTGCGAGAAGGGCTAAGATATCAACATGGCGGTGCCGCTAAGTATTGGCTTCCAAGGCCCAGTGCTCATGAGAGGTCGAGTTTCGTTGGAGATCTTATTAGTGGAATCACTAATGCTACTGGATCTTCAAGCCGTGGAAGCATTGCTTTACCTGTAGGCGGAGATCAAATTCGAGCACTGAACTATTCAAACACCGAAGAACGCTGGGAATTGGATAGAGATACAGAGGATTTATTTAATCTGGCAAAAACTATGGAGTACGGAGACTATAACTACCCCGTCGTTACTATAAACGAATCTTTGCGCTATACACCACTGAACAAAAAGCTATCGCCAAATAAAATAGCTGAGTACCCAATGCAATACTCATGGAATCGCGCAAGCGCAGCGGCAAGCAGCACTACTCGAAATGCGGAGGAGATGGAATTGCTGTCTTAGCTTAGATAAGAAAGCTTTTGTTGTCTGAATGCTGCTAAATTGGGCTCGCAGTCGGGACGCCACTTTGTTAGTTGCTACTTTGATTAGCAGCAACCGATCACATTTCTGATTTCCGATTTTCCGGATTGAGATTGGAGGCGAATATATAGGTAATATGGTCGGCCATATTCGCCCCATGCAAGGTGGCGATCAAAGCTAATCACCCTTGTATGATAGTCTAGTATGCTTGACTGAATGTAAAATCAAATCGTTCAGAAAGCTAGCAGTTTTCATTTTGATTTTAAGTTATTGGGGGTTACTGGAAGGGCATTGGATTAATGGGATTTTTTTTGATTTAGTCTTTTTCTGTTTAATTTAGTTATCCAAACTTGCATATATTTTTTATCCGCAAGTACTGTCATTTAACGTCATTATCATGAGATTATTTGGTATTATTGTTATGGCATGTTCGAGATCGTTTGGGCATTCTTAAAATGCGATAGAAATACAATCAATGAAATATATAATCAATTTGTAGAGATCAACAGCTTTCGTCAAAAACCTTCAAAATTACAGACAACTAAAAACCTGAACACCTAGTCCAACATAGCCGCTAAGCACATCAGAACATGTAAATCCGACTTAAAACTCCCTATTTCGCCATATTTGGTCATTGTTGCCATGATCCTGAGTTACCATTGCTTCTTCCACAGTCATGCCGATACCTTCAGCTCTTCCGTCACCGTACCATATCAGACCCGCACGACACTCACTTCCATACTCTTCACCAACGACCCAACGTATATTGGACATTTCTTCAGAACGCTCAATCCATTCGTTAACAGAGTCAAGTGTTTTTATCCACCGATCGACTGGGCCATCTAAAGGCCTAATAAATCGTGCAATAGTAACATGAGCGGACGGAAAATGGTAGCGGCTGTCAACCGAAATGCCAGCTTTGTTCTGAACAATATCGTATAGATCGCGACGGTAATGCTGGTAGGTGTACCATTCCGACCGACTATCGGAATCGTCCGGTATAAAGCTAATGGCAAGCGCATTCTGATCGTAACTCAAAATCGGCTTCACCAATACTGGTGCAGGCTTGGGCCCCAACAGATTGTCAAGATGTGGTTTGAGTTTTGCAAGGACAGAGTCAACATAAGTATCCGGCTTGCTATGGACGATTTCAAGGGCAGTCATATGCAAGCAGTTCTGAGGCATACACCAGACATTCGATTCGACTTCAAGAAGCCTGGTCTGAACACGAGCAATTAACTGCTTTACATGTGCGGGTGGACGACACCAGAGTGAAATGCAGTTTCTCGGATCAAATTCTGGAGGTTTATTTTCAAGAACAAGCCCGCGCAATATTGGGTCTGGACAGATCGCACCCGACGCAAGAATGAGACCGCGACGTTCGATATTGCGACGACGCCGGTGAGTTTCGTAGGCGCTAATCAGATCGGCAGGAGTGTTGTGGAGTTCGAGAAAGGCGCCAAATGTATTCCCAGAAATGGATTTTGAAGCATACGATATGGGGAATGGGACAAGCGTGCTATCGGCATTGGGTGTATAGGATCTCGTGCGCAGCACATTCTGGTCTGGAATGGCGGCCGGAATTGTAGATGCCATCGTTAATACTAGCTTGGTCCCAGCGAGAAATTCAACGGGCAAATATAGAATTGAAGTAGCGAACCAAAATGTCTGCATAAGAGGCTATGTCAGCTAGATGCTCGAACGACTGCGCTAGTGCAACACATACCGGCGTTGGCTAAGGGATAGATCCAAATCCAAATCAGATACAACTCAGAGAGACTGCTATACTCTCTGACGGAGATCTATGATATCTTTTTATAAACGAACGAATCGGCCGAGTATTCACGTCGCGGGAGCAAGACTGCACTTTGCGGTACGGCGTGTGTATGGCGAACCAAGTGCGGCAGCAATCGCCCTGATGCCTAATTCCCCTAACCCTATTATCCCAAGACAATGAGATAAAGTTATTCGCTATTGATATAAAGGCTGGGGTTCTCTATTTTTGGATCTTTCACCGGGATCCAGTCCATAAGCCTATGTCATACCACCCGATCTAAAAAAAAGCAGATGAGCGTTTGAATGTGGAGGTCGCCTGCATCGAGACGTGTCACTATTTATAGGAACGGAACAAAATAGACAAGGTGCTGCCGACACAAACGTATATATTGTGATCTCTTTGTCACCAACGCCAGAATTCCATTGTAACACACTAAATGATCCCTGTAAATGGAAGAACCTACTCACGTAAACTTCAGCGTATGAAACAATGCGGTCTATTATCCCACGACATCTCCATTGATGGCCTCAACGACGGTTTAAACGGATTTGCGGTTTAAATTACTTAGTAATTAGGACCCTTTGTGGTTGCTTACAGAGGCGCAGTAGGTTTCACGGTTTTTCAGTTCTGTCGCATAGAAAGCAAGTGCGCCACTTATTTGTAATATACTCAGCAACCGTTTGATACTTCAATGCTTTATGACACACTGCTGTGAATGGCAACAGGCAGAATAACGGCTGCAACAGCAGCAGTGACAGGCTGAAGAGGAGCGGCAACAGGATAAAGAACAAACCAGGAAGACAACATTTGAAGAACTTCTTCAGTATTGTCATGATTATTCTCGATCCCTCACAGTTGAGATTCCGTCCTTTTCTACAACAGGGACGATAGCACCACCCATTGGGAAACTGTGTCCAGTGCACTGTGAGCAATGGCAGAGACTGCCCAAGACTGCCCAAGACTGCCCAGGCAGTGTCAAAAAGGTGCATACAGAGTGGTAGATATCCTCCTGTATAGATGCACAATCTTCCCAATGCTCAAACTGCACTGGACATAGTTTCCCAATGGGTGGTGCTATCTTCCCTGTTGTAGAAAAAGATGGAATCTCAACTGCGTGGAGAGATTTGTTAGTATCATTATCGCAGAACCCTGCAAGATGCCTGCAGCGTGCTCAAGATTTCAATTAGGTGATAAGGTCTGGTTTGAGACCTAGGATCATAACCTCAATCCAGTTCAACATGAAGGCTCACAAATGGATAAGCCATGGAGTGCCACACACTGGAAACCAAATCAGTATTGCATCCACCAGGTTCATGACTATAAGAAGACCATTATGACTGTTGAGTATAAACCTCTGCACAAGCTCACAATAGAGGTTCTTCGAGCAGGTTTGAGACCAATGCCTTTCAGGTATGAGATAGTCAAATCAAAATCCATTCGCCACAAAGGAGTCTGAGAAACAGAAGTATCAAGCAGCCTGTCAAGCTGGCTCAGCTGTGAATACAATGCCATGATACAGGAAGGTCTTGGTCTCAAGCTAGCTGTGCACCCATCTCCACACTATGCAAGGATTCTCAGGATCCTGATCCTGATTCTGCTCCAGGAGCAAGGAAGCAAGAATTCAGTTAGGTCGCACCATCTTCTTCTTCATCCGCCCAATGATCGACATACCAGGCAGGTTCTCAACACTCTCAGAGCAGCGGCCAGAAACATACAGCTCAGTTTGCACACAGCGATGTCTACTTGGCCTGCACAATGTGGCCAACTGGATGACAAATGTCCAAATCTCATGCTTCACTGACATGGAGTGAATGGCTGTCAGAACCTCATCAAGGCTCACACTATGGCTCAACTACTCAAACAGCAACTTGATGAGAACGTTGTGCATAGCTGTACACAATTAGGGGGTTGTGGTGCAGTTGGAGCACCATTTAAGCTCACTTTAACTGCATATGGGTGTACTGTGGTTGGTAAAGGAACCACCTCTTGGCTCTGGGGTGTGGTCTCACGTGAA